>PVKU01001964.1:0-141088 GCA_004027475.1 Anoura caudifer
GTAAAAGATAGAAGACTGTACAGGAACAACAATTAAAATATTATTTTAAAAAAGTAAAACTTCTCCTGTTTTCCAGTAAAAAGGGAGAAAAATCTTCACTCCTCATTTCTGTTTATTCAAAATTGAATAAACATTTGTTGCATATTACTTGCCAAAAAAAGTCAAATGACAGAAAAATATGTCAGAACTTCACTATTTCACCAAAAGCATGATTGACTTCTTTGATGAATCAGATAATAGTGGTCAAGAAAATTTCATCAACTTTTTTGTGCTTTTTACAAATTAATAGATGATGACACTAATATTTTAAAATTTAATTTGCATTATTAACATTTACCCTAATTTTCTTAAGTCTGTGTAATTGACTAACCATTCAATCAAGATCTGACTATTGTGTTTGCCTGTTCTCATTCAATGTTTAGTCACTGAATGTCATTTTAAGAAATGCACAGTAGCACATGATTATATGCTATTCCCATCATAGAGATAAAATAGATGTAAATAACCTAGTGAACATAGGTAAGAGTAAAATAATTAGGAGCTATGAGTTTTAAGTATATGTTACCTTGTTTTTCATGTAAGTTTTTAACAGTAAGTCCATGCAATTTAATTTTTAATAATGCCTGTGTTTGACAACTGGGTTGCAATTCCTGAAAATTTAGCAATTAGCTCTCACAATCTGGAAAAAGCTTGTCCCAGCATACCATGGCATTCTTATTTGTCACAAAATGGACACCCCCACCCCCAATATTGCTCCATTCTGACGTAAAGCAATGGTATCTATCTACCATTAATCTGTAGTGGAACCAATAAAAGACCCCAGAAATAAACCCATGACTTTATGGTAAATTAATATTTTACAAAGGAGGCAAGAATATAGAATTGGGCAGGGAATATAGAGAAAAGGGAACCCTCATGAACTGTTGGTGGGAATGCAGATTGGTATAGCTACTGTGAAAAGCAGTATAGAGTTACTTCAAAAAATTAAGAATGTAACTGCCTTAGTACCCAGTGATTCCACATCTGAGATTATATCTGAAGAAACCCAACATACTAATTTGAAAGAATTTATGCTTACCTATGTTTATTGCTGCATTGTTTACAATAGCCAAGATTAGGAAGCAGTGCCTGTCAATAGATAAGTGAATAAAAAAGTTATGGTACATTTACATAATGGAGTATTACTCTGCCATAAAAAGAAGGAACTCTTATGTTTTGTGACAGCATAGATGGACCTGGAGAGTATTGTGCTATGTGAAAAAGCCAGTCAGAGAAAGACAACTACCAGGTGACTTCACTTATGTGTGAAATACAATGAACAAAATAACTAACAAACAAAATGGAAACAGATAAATAGGTACAGAGAACAGACTGAGCTGACAGCTGTCAAGGGGGATGGGGTTCATGGGCTGGTTGAAAGAGGTAAAGGGATTAAACAACAACAGAAAAATACTCACACACACAGACAGCAGTAAAGATTATCAGAAGGAAAGGGAGGCGGGAGGAGAGGTAGAAGAAAATAAAGAAGGGGAAATGGTGATGGAAATAGACTTGATTTGGGATGGTAAACACATGATACAATACACAGTTGATGTATTACACAATTGTAGACCTGGAACCTATATAGTTTTATTAACCAATATCATCCTAATAAATTCAATTAAAATTTTTTAAAAATACAGGGATGAAAATGAATTCCTTCTTTCAGAGAAATTACTTACTTGCAGCAGGAAACAAACAATGATGAGCCAGTATGCTACCTGCTACAACAGTTAAGTGCCTTCAGGGAAAGTGTAAGAATCATGAGAATTCATGGAGAACTTTGCAGAGGAGGAAAGACTTGAAGTGAACTGAGTGAGGGATTTTTTAAAAATTTATTTTCATTTTTTTATTCTCTAATATTTATTTTACATATACAAAAACAATTGTTGATATTCCATTTTCCTTAACAAAAAGTGTGGTTCTGATAGCCATGTACTACTACTACTACTATTACTATCCATGCATAGGTTTGTCACTACATTTCTCTTATTTTTAAATTTAATCTTTACTGTATTTTTTTCATTAACATTTAGTTCCCTTATACTTCCCTTTCCCAGCAATCACCACACTACTGTCCATGTCCATGAGTCCTTTTTTCCTTTTTGATTAATACTGTTACCCCTACCCCCATCCCTTACCTGTCATCTGTTCTCCATCTATGAGTCTGTCCCTATTTTCCCTGTTAGTTCAGTTCATTAGATTCCACATATGAGTGAGAGCATATGGCCTTTGTCTTTCTCTGACTGGCTTATTTCACTTAGCATGATGCTCTCCAGGTAAATCCACAGTAGAAAGTGTAAAATTTTCTTCTTTCTATGGCATTCTATTGTGTAAGTGTACTGCAGTTGTTTTATCCTGTCATCTACTGATGGACACTCGGGCTGTTTCTGTATCTTGGCAATTGTAAATAATGCTGCAATGAACATAGGGGTGCTGATGTTCTTTCAAATTAGTGTTTTGAGTTTTTTCAGATATATTCCCAGAATTGGAATCTCTGGGATGAAAGGCAGATCCATTTTTAATTTTTTGAGGTATCTCTATACTGCTTTCCACAGTGGCTGCATCAATCTGCATACCCACAAACAGTGCAAAAGTGTTCCTGTTTCTCCACATCCTCACCAGCACTTGTTTATTGATTTATTGATGACAGACATTCTGGCATATGTGAGATAACATCTCATTGTGGTTTTAAATTGCATTTCTCTGATGATTAGTGAGTGATGTTGAGCACCTTTTCTTTTCTTTATTTTTTAAAAAACATTTTATTTATCTTTAGAGGGAAAGGGAAAGAGAGAGGGAGAGAGGGAGAGAAATATCAATGTATGGTTGCCTCTCATGCGTCCCCTGCCAGGAACCGGCCTGCAACCCAGGTATGTGACCTGACTGGGAATCGAACCGCAATCCCTTGATTCACAGGCCTGCTCTCAATCCACTGAGCTACACCAGCCAGGGCTCTTTTCATATGTCTATAGGAAATCTGCATGTCCTCCTTGAAGATGTGTCTTTTCAGGCCCTTTAACCATTTTTTAATTAGGTTGTTTGGTTTCTTGGTGTTGACTTTTGTAAGGACTTTATACATTTTGGATATTAACCCTTTATCAGGTGTACCATTGGTGAATAAGTTCTCCCACTTTCTAGATTGCCTTTTTATTTTGTTGATAATTTTCTTTGCTGTGCAAAAACTTTTTAGTTTGATATAGTCACATTTGTTTATTTTCTCTTTTGTTTCCCTTGACAGGGGAGATATATCAGATAAAATATTGCTACAAACAATGTCCAAGATTTTGCTGTTTTCTTCTAAGATTTTTATGGTTTGGGGTTTAACATTTAAGTCTTTGATCCTTTTTGAATTTGTTGTTGTGTGAGGTATAAGAAGGTGGTCTAGTATTATTTTTCTGCACATATCTGTCCAATTTTCCTAACATCATTAATTGAATAAACTATCTATAGCCCATTGTATGTTCTTGCTTCCTCTGTGAAATATTAATTGGCTATAAAGGTTTATTTCTGGGCTCTCTATTCTGTTCTATAGATACATGTGTGTTTTTCATCAGTACTATGCTGTTTTGTTTACCTTATAGTACAGTTTGATATAAGGTAACATGATTCCTCTAACTTTATTCTTTTTTCTCAGGATCACTGTTGCTATGCAGGGCCATTTGTGGTTCCATATAAATATTTGAAATATTTGTTCTAGTTCTGTGATAAATGTCTTTGTAATCTTGATAGGGATTGCATTATATATAGATTGCTTTGGGTAATATGGACATTTTAAAGATGTTGATTCTTCCTATCCATTAACGCAGCACATGCTTCCACTTATTTGTATATTCTTTAATATCTTTGGTGTCTTATAATTTTCTGAGTATAGGTCTTTTACATCCTTGGTTAGGTTTATTCCTAGGTATTTCATTCTTTTCGAAGCAATTTTGAATGGGAATGTTTTCTTAATTTCCCTTTCTGTTAGTTCATTATTGACATATAAAAATGCAACTTATTTCTGGGTGTCAATATTGTATCCTGCTACTTTGCTGAATTCATTTATCAGTTCTAGTAGTTTCTTGGTGGAATCTTTGGAGTTCCTTATGTACAGCATCATGCCATCTGCAAATAAAGACAGTTTTACTTCTTCATTTCCAGTTTTGATGCCTTTTATTTCTTCTCATCTGGTTGCTGTGGCTAGGACTTCCAGTACTGTATTGAATAAGAGAGATGAAAGTGGACATCACTGTCTTGTTCTTGATTTTAAGGGGAGTGCTTATAGTTTTTTTTCCCTTTGAATATGATGCTAACAGTGGGTTTGTCATACATGGCCTTTAACATGTTTTTGTATGTACCCTTTGATCTTACTTGGCTGAGAGTTTCTATCATAAATGAGTGCTGGATTTTATCAAATGCTTTTCCTGCATCTTTTGATATGATCAAGTGGTTTTTATCCTTCATTTTGTTTATGTGGTGGATCATATTTACTTATTTGCAGATATGTACCAACCTTGCATCCCTGGAATAAATCCCACTTGATCATGGTGTGTGATGTTTTTAATGCATTGCTGTATTTGTTTTGCTAATATTTTGTTGAAGATTTTAGCATCTATGTTCAGCAGGGATATTGGCCCATAATTTCCTTTCTTTGTAGTGTCTTTATCTTGTTTTAGAATTAGGATAACAACTTCATAAAATGAGTTTTGGAGCCTCTCTCATTTTGAATTTTATAAAATAGTTTGAAAAGAAGAGATGTTAAATGCTTTGAAGATATCAATTAAATCCATTTCATTTAGTGTGTCATTTAAGGCCACAATCTCCTTGTTGATTTTCTGTCTAGAAGATGTATCCATTGAAGTCAATGAGATGCTAAAATCCCCAGCTATGACTGTATTTCTGTCAGTCTCTTCCTTTATGTCCATCAAGATTTGCTTTACCTATTTAGGTGCTCTTATGCTGACTACATACATGTTTACTAGGTTTATATCCTCTTGTTGGATTTTTCCCTTTATCATCATTATCTCTTACCATACCCTTAGTTTTAAAGTCTATTTTGTCAGGCATAAGCACTGCTTCCCCTGCTTTTTTTTTTTTTTTCCATTTGTATAAAATATCTTTTTCCGTCTCTTTACTGTAAGTCTCTGTGTATCTTTCAATCTGAGATGGGTCTCTATACACGGGTCTTGTTTTCTCACACATTCTGCTATCCTATGTCTTTTGGTTGGAGCATTTAAGCCAGTTACATTTAAAGTGATTATTGATAGATTTGTATTATTGCCATTTTATTGTTAGACTATTTTCTTCCATTTTTTTCTTTCTCTTGTTATTAAAACAACTCCTTTCATCTTTGTTGCAATACTGGTCTTGTGTTAACAAACTCCTTTAGCTTTTTCTTGTCTGGGAAGCTCCTTATTTCTCCTTTGATTTTAAATTATAGCTTTTCTGGGTAACATAGCCTTGGTTGTAGATCCTTGCTTTCCATCACCTTGAATATTTAATGCCACTCCCTCTTGGCTGAAATAATTCTGTTTTAATCAGATGAAAATCTAATTGGTGCTCCCTTGTAGGCTACTACCTGCTTTTCTCTTGCAGCTTCTAGAATTCTCTCCTTGTCTTTAAGTCTTATCATTTGTGATACATCTTGATGTAAGGCTTCTTTGGGTTTAACTTGTTTAAGACTGTCTTCTTGGACTTTCATGTCTTTTTCCTTTACCAGATTAAGGAAGTTTTTGGTCATTATTTCTTTAAACAGGCTTTCAATCCCTTGCTTGCTCTCTTCTCCTTCTGTTACCCCAATGATGTGGATGTTGTTATGCTTCATAGTGTTCAAAATGTTCTTAAGCTTTTGTCATTGTTTTAAACTCTTTTTTCTTTTCACTGCTCTGCCTGGGAATTTTTTCTACCTTGCCTTCCAAAACACTGATTTAATCCTCTGCTTCATCTAACCTACTGTTTATTCCTTCCAGTGTATAATTTATTTCAGGTATTGCATTTTTTTGCCTGGTTATTTTTATGATTTATATGTCTTTTTCATGCTATTGAGTGGCTTATAATCATTCCTCTAAACTCTATCTGATAAATTTCTTGCCAACATTTCATCTTGTTCTTCTGGAGACTTCTCTTATTCTTTCATTTGTGATCTGTTTCTTTGTCTTCCTATTTTGGCTGCTTCTTTATATTTATTTGTATATATTAAGTGGATCTACAAAGATGTTGGTGTAGGCCTTTGTCAGACACTGCCTGTGACTGGCCATGGGCAACCTGTTTGGAGCTATCAGCAATCCACAGCTTTGTGGCTCCCTCTGCTGGGTCTGTTTGTGTGCAGAAAGAACCAAGCTATGAACCAACGCTGACTTTTATCAACACTGGGCCCAGGGATGTATCATCTGAAATCTCAGACCCCCCTTAGTTATTAAACTAATCAGCGATATAGCTTTAAGCTATAATCAGCAGACTGGCTTAAGCACCACAGGGCAGGTTAGAGTGATTCCTGTAGGTGTGGCTATTGCTTCCTCTCAGGTTGATGTCATTTGGAGAGGAATGCTCTGCCTAAGAAAGGTGGCCTCTACAGTGTGGGGAATGAATCAGCACAGGGATCCTGGTGGCTGTTCCATCAGTTCTCCCCTCAGAGCCCAGGGTAAGTGGATGCAACCCAGACTCTCTTCAAGCTTCTCTAGTCCACTCTGTGCCCTCTCTGCCACAGCCCAGGATAAGTGGATGCAACAAACTTTTGTTTGTTGGCCCTTTAAGAAGTTCTCTGGGTCTTCAGCTGTTTCTCCTTGGTAGTCAGAAACTCTGCTACTTTTCATAGCTGGATTTTCTCTGGGTTCCTTTCTGTCTCTGCTGCTATAAGCTGGGGAGCCCAGCTTAGGGTTTAGACCCCACACTTCTCAGGGGAAGTCCCCAGCTTGTGAAATATCCCTCAAGAACTTCAGCTGCTACCCATAGGAGCCCAGCCACCCCGCTTGCACCTCCTGTGCACTGCCTACCAGTCTCATTGTGATGAAGTCATTTCTTCTGTCTGTCAGTATTTATAAAGCTTCTCTCTAGCTAGTGTTTAGTTGGTTATTCAAAATTATTTCTCTACAACTTAATTGTAATTCCCTATTTGTCCTGGGTGGAGGTTAGAGTAGTTCCCACTTACTCTCTGCCATCATGGATCTCTGAGTGTGGGATTTCTAAACAGACATAGGAGGAGGCCTTCCAGTTACTCTTACACAACTTACATGGAGTTCATGCAGTACCAAGGAATTGTTCTAAACACTTCAAAAATATTGAATCATTCATCATCATAACAACCTTATGAGGTAGGGTCTATTATTAACAGCATTTGACAGAAAAGAAAATTATGGTAGAGAAAGGTCAATAACTTGCCCAAGTAGCAGGTGGAGAATAATTTAAACCTTAGCAGGAGGACTTCACTGTCCATACCGAATCCTCTATGCCAGCTGCCTATCTTGGAGACAGTATGTGCAAGTGCATAAGGGAATGGGATTGTCAAAGAGCATGTTCCCACCTGTGCCTACTTAGGTACAGTTGCACCAAAGATGCATGGGAGAGATCAGGGAAATAAAGCTCAAATATAGGAAGGGAGCATGTCCTGCCAATCTGAATACACACTGTAAAGTGTTTGCATTTTATCCCATAGGGGTATTAATTTTTTGGATGAGTTTTGAAGAATGGATAGATTTTGAATTTTATTGGCCATTTGAGAGCTTGTTTATAAAACACAAAATGTAGTTAGGACAAAATTATGAGTCTGTTATGGCACTTTAACTACTTAATCACAGCAAAGTAGGAAAAATATGTGGGGAGAAGAATGGAGAAAACTTGGTGATTCATTAAATTCTCTAAGGCAAGAGATGAGGGATTCAACACCTACACATAATAATATACCTATTATGAATATGTCATTTTCTTTGCTATATAAAATTGACAAGTAGAAATCTAACATTACAACTTATTCACTCTGTTAATAAACACCTACTTTGTTACCAGTTTTTTTATAAGCAGTACAACTATGACCATTGTTATAAATATTTATAGGTACACATGCAAAACATTCCCAAGGCACACACCTCTAAGTTCAACTGCTGGGCTATAGGATATACAGATATTTAACTTTACCAGATAATGTAAAATTGTTTCCTGAAGTGGTTTTACCTATTTGAATTCTTACCAACAGTGCACTAAAACTTCATTGATCCATTTCCTCACCAGTAATTTATATTATCATATTTCTTAAATATTGCCAATTCAGTGAGTGTGAAATGGAATTGCTTTTGAGTCTCAATTTGCATATACCTGATTTCTACTAAGTTTGAGACTCTTTCATATGCTAATAGAGTTTTTGAGCTCTTTTTCCTATAAAAAATCACTCATTGCTTCTGTCCATTTGTCAGTGAAATCATTTGCATGTCACCTCTGTTTTTTTTGTGTCACTGATTAATACATGATAGATTATGAATTTGTTTATTTCTTTAATTAACAAACATTTACTGGTGCTTGCTGTCTTCCAGGCATTGTTCTGGGTGCTGGAGAAAAAGCACTGAGCCAAACAGCCTACAGTCCATGCTCTCATGGGGTTACATTCCTGATGAGGATAAAAAGCAGCAATCAAAAGAGGAAGAATTGAAATATGGCTTATGCTGGACATCAACAAATGCAACTCACAATAGTATTTGGCCCAAAGCAGGCATTCAGTAAATATGCTGAATTAATCAATAAACAAATGAGGAAATCCCATGAAGTCATGTGTTCCTGAGATTTATTTGTTGGTTTATTGAGCCAATTGGTTTATTGAGCCAATTGGTTTATTGAGCCAATGAATATTGCACTGATTCTCTTGTTTTGGTATTCCATTTCCTGAAGACTTCTCTCTCTCTCTCTCTCTCTCCCCCTCTCCCTCTCTTTTCAATCTGAGATTTGTGAGTCAATGGCAACAAGCAGAAGTCAGCAGTCCTTCTGTCCTCATCCATCTGATCTATTCAGGCAAAGTTCTGAGCTGTCTGATAAAATGGTAGGGGACTAGTTGATCAAATTACTTCTAATTTCATTCAATCTTTCCTTCCATGGGTAGAAGGATATTTGGAAAATACCTGAGTTATCACTGGCCATTTGATTTCTTCCTACTCATTGGTTGTGAGTTATAATGTTTGCGTTATTTCAAAGCAAACTGGAAATATTATTCTATTGATTGAATCAGACTTTTTTTGATTCTCATTTAAACAAAAACTCCAATCAAATATTAAGTTATTAAAAACATTTTTTGTAAAATTGTGCAGTCAAAATAATTTCCTGATTATTTCAATTTTTCAACAACTGGTTTGCTATTATTTAGACACTGCTTCTGTTTGGGCATGATACCAGTAGATGCAACTGTCAATTACAGAAGTGCCAGAAAAAGCATTATCAGCTCTAGCATTTTGCCAAATGCAGGGCAAGCCCATAATCAAAATCCTCTATAGTATTAATGGATTCATTCTTATCAAGTGCAGATAAACTTTATGACCACAACTTTCTGTTTATCTCCTCTATTGTAATTCTTTCTGCCATATTTATGAGTGACATTTGAATAGCTGAAGCTTTTCTTTGAAATTATTTTTCTATTAAGATCAGAAATCATTTGCAAACTTTTGGATTCATTAAAATTTATTTTGAAAGAGAAGATATATTAATGCAAAAACACTGACAAAAATAGAGTGAAATGGAAACAGAGCACTTTTAAATACCTTTTGAGAATTTTCAATAAAATTTATTTCAGTTACTCATAGATTCAAATTTTAATCTAAATTAAAAGACTAATCATTAATTTTACCTCTACAAGGATTAAAGTAATTACATGAAAAATAGAGACAATCAATTGGAAATGTCATTTATTCTTTGGAGACAAGGCATAAAAGGTTATGTAGTTTTGTTTTATACACCACTAAATTTTATAAATTTTATTTGTTATATGAGTAATAAAATTGTGTATTTTCTTAAAAATGAAATTACATTTATTTTAAAAGTATTTTATTATCCCTTTTATTGCTTGCAAAATAATACAAGTTTCAAGTTGGAAAAAAGATTGTTTTGTTAAAATGTTTATCTGTTTTGTTATTTATTTGTTAAAACATGCATGTTGATTGCCTAGTGTTAATAATAAAACTGTTGACTATTTCTTAGTGTATTAATTTTTATTTTTATGGAATCTAAAATAATTTCAATTCATCTTTTAGAATGAGATTACTAATACATTGTATTTGAAATGCATTCTTAGAGTAAGTGAACATCTCATGATAACTTCTAAATATATCTCAATGCAAACAATATGTTAAACATTTAAAACTTACTTATCTACTTGTATAAATAATTTACCAGAGATGATCAAGTTTGCTAAAATATCTCCAAGTATACAGATCATAGGGTTAAATTCTATTATATGATATATGTGAAAATGTCCTGTTTTTCTAATGGGTGTTTCTCTATTTTTAGTAAACCCCAAATCTATGTTCAATAGATGCAATTAATTAAATGTCATGATGGGGTCATATGACCAGTAATATAAGCAAGAAATTCCTTTCACATGATCATGAGGCTAAAAGGTTAATGCTTTACAGATGCTGCATTGAAGGAAGCTATTACAAGGAGTGCTTTTCAATCAATGAGTTGCTATTATGAGCAATAGATCCAATTTCTTTTAATCAATGGACCTTTTTCATTACATTTTCTAAGAACTTTTCTGTAGAATTCATATAGGCTGTTCTAGTCTAAAGGTTGCATTGTCTTTTTTACTCAGATTCCATTATGATACCTAGTTTAGTCCATATTAAAATATTCTTGTTACTTTTGTCATAGTTTTTGTCTCTAAAGATTTATTGAACACTGTATTTCAAGAAATTCACTGAGTAGCAACTATGTGCTAGGACATGACCTAGAACTGGGCACTGAAATATTTTAAGACTATTTCAAACCTTCAAAGATATTATAGAATTAGAAGAAGACAATTATACTTATCTAAGTGTAATAGAATATGGGTCATTTTTTGCCACAGTTAAATTTTTTTCCTGTGAAAATGATTTATTTATTTTCCTGGAAAGGTGTGGCTGCAATTTATGGGAAGACAGAACATGTAGGTGGCATGATTTGTCATAATTTATCAGATGAAAAGGTAGCAAAAATATCCCAACGTGGGCAAACCTAGGGAAAATGTGAAGGCTTTAATCTAATTTATCTCACTCTTCCTGATCCACAAGACTGTATTCTGTAAGATCTTTGGACAATACATCAGCAGCTTTTCTTTTTCTAACCCCAAGTGCATGAAAGACTCTGATGTTATTAATTCATTCTTCAAACCGTTAAGCTTGTACCTTGGGCCAAATGCTATTATGAGTGTTGGGGACATATCTAAACATAAGGTAGCCTTGCCTTGAAAACTTTAAGAATATGGGGCAAACAAACAGCTATCAATAAAGTCAAAGTTAGATACAAAGTGATAAGGCAAATATTCATTCATTTCTTATTAAGATATATAAAATGTATATGAAAAATGCTATTCTAGGATTCAGGGAGGTTATTTACATATGAAAATAAAATAAAGCATGTCTTTATAGGTAAAATAAGAACAGTACATCTCAGTGTTTAAGGATGTGGACACTTAACCAAGTGCTTGAGTTGGTACCACAGCTCTCCAATTTATGAGTTATTTGATCTTGGGCATATATTATGGACTTAGTGAATGTGTGTGGCCCCTCCCCATCCACTAAATTCATATGTTGACACCTAAGCCCCAATGTGATGATATTCGGAGGCAGGTCCTTCGAGAGGTGATCAGGTCAGGATTGTAGAGCCCACATGATGGGATCAGTCCTTATAAAAGAGATCCCAGGGAGCTCCTTCCCCACTTCCTCCATGTGAGGCCACAAGGAGAAGATGCCATCTGTGAACCAGGAAGCTGATCTTCACCAGATACTAGGCATGCTGACAGTTTGATCTTGGACTTCTAGCCTCCGGACTGTGAGAAATAAATGTCTGCTATTAAATCACCTAGTTTGTGAGAATTTGTTACAGCAGCCCCAATGGTCTAAGCATGTTACCTGACGTTATCCTCTTCGGAAATATGACAGATAATAACAGTGCACACCTCCTCAGACACCACATACACATATAGCCATAAAGGTCATTTAGATAAACACATGGCTGCTTTTGCCATCAAATACTTCTCTTTCTTTTTAATTCAGTATGTGATTCCTATCATTCTATTTCTCTCTTTAACTTTGGAAGAACACCAGTGTCCTTGCAGCAATAAAACACACAGACTTCCTACTACCCCAGCATTGTAGTGAGTTTATGAGATGTGGGTGTCAACAAGCAGAGAATAAAAAGAGAAAATATATGAAACTGTTTGCCTGTAACATTCCATCCTTAGCTTGGCATAGTTATGGAGCAGGATCAGTGGGAAACTAAGAAAGGGAATTACACTGCCATCAGCATGGAATGATTGTGCAAATGATTTTGTCATGAAGTTGTACAAAATGATTTACTTAAATATTATCCCTTAGCAGTAGGCAAAGTTAATTATCCAATTATTCCAGGGCATTTCAACTAACTTGTATGAAGTTTTAACTCATTAAAAAATCCTGATTTACTGAGTTATTTATATTTCACATTACTCCACATATATTGTTTTGAATTTTTTCCAATTATTATTTAAAATTTCTTCAAAGCATTACCCTGGAAAGGATGATACCAAGAAAACTGTTTTACAAAAATTTTAAACAGGGACAATGCAAAAGACAATATATTTCATAGGTTTAAAAAAAGAAAAACAAGTCTAGCATATCCAGCTGCCTTAATATATGAAACCATGGAAAAGAAGTAAGTGGGTTTTGATATATTCTATTGAAGGGTTACCAAAAAGAGTATTATAAACGTTTCCCCTAAATTATTCATTCATAAAGCCAAGCAAAGGCAAAATATCCATATAAGTTAGTTCTGACATTTGAATTATAAAATAGAATATGTGGCAGCAACATATTCCTGCAGGAGCCAGATCACAGAGACTGTGCAAGCCATTCTAATAAGAATATATTTGAATAGAGTTTATTATGGAGGCAGTGGAAAGCCAGTGAAAGGTCTGACATAGAAGATTGACTCTGCCTCTCTCTGTCTTTTATAAGCTCTTATGATGGCAATCTAAAAATTGATCATTCAGCTCTGAAATAAGGCAGTGGTAGTGGGATAAGTGAATTTTTAAATCAGAAAGATTATTTGTCTCCAGAACCAGTACTCATGTTTGCTGTTCAAGTACCTATGGCCTTTCAGGTTCCTGGCATATTTAAAGAAATCCAAAGATAACTGGGCCATACCTTTTTAAAGATTTTACTGAACATGTATCTTCCAACCATGCTCTGTGGAATGTTAATGGGAAACAACACAAAAGACTTATTAAATATCAAGAGTACTACTGTCTTATCTGTTATTCCTAAATAAGTTGCACCTCACAACTGCTCCCACATTAACAATCAGAAAGCAACAAGATAAAGTACAAGAAATGACTTTATCAACTATCTGAAAGCAAACTTGTGATTGTTAACTATAAACTTATATTACATGAGTTGTTGCTGATATTAAATGTGGGATCTCAGAGTGAAAATTTGCGTTTAATGATGCAAGTTCACAGTGTGTATTACCAGTTGGGATTTCTAAATGAAATTCACAAATGAGATTTGATTTTGACCACCCAGAAGCTGGGAATGTAGGTGGCGTTTCCACATGAAGAGCTGTGACCTGTTGTGAGGAGTTTTGAATGTGGGGAGCATTCCCCTCAGCCCAATGACACAAGAAGAAGCAGAGAATTTTTAAAGTATATTTTATTGATTACGCTATTACAATTGTCCCAATGTTTTTCTCCCCTTTATCCCTCCTCTGCTCTGCACCGCCCCCACTTGCCAGTATCCCCTCCCCCTTAGTTCATGGCCATGAATTGTACACATAAGTTTTCTAATTCATGAGAAAGTACTCAGATATAAGCCCAGATTGGCTCAAATAAATTAGAAAATCTTCAGTGTTTCTACTTGTTTATCTGTTTGTTTTGAATGAATTAGAGTGTATTAAAGATGTTTAGGACATGGTTTTTAACAAATGACTCTAACCATTTAAAAGTCAGGGTGCTTAAATGTTTTATCTTGAATCAGCTTATCTTGTAAATGCCCCTGGGCCTTGCCTCCTAGCACAGTGCTGTACAGGAATGCAGGGAACAGCAAGGTTGCTGCCCACCCTCCGGGGCTCATCCCTTGTCCACCTGTCACCACCCACCAAAAACAGCTACTTGGCTGCAATTGCAAAGACATCAACATGTCTGCTGCTAATTCTGCACAATCAACAGCAGTTTTACAAATAATCAGATAGTATTTAGTAATCCTGTGCACGCCCCATGCTGTTCAGAGCCACCTTTGTAGTATCATCCTTAATTAGGATAATCAAATTCCTCTTTTATCTTTATTCAGCGATTACAAAGTCATTTTGTCAGGCATAAATTACTCATTCGTTATTATGGGAAAATGGATTTCTTAGAAACTTCAAACAACATATACACGTTATCTTCAATAGCACATAGCCTTTTAGGAAATAGATACCATTTTCTGCTCTGAAGCAGTCTAATTCAGAAGGACATTCCTAAATAACACCTCATCCAGCTATATTTCAGTCTGTGCTATTTCAATGCTTCATTGGACTAGAATCTACAAAGTGATATAATTCATCTTTAAAGTTAGCATAATTTTCCTTGGAAAGGTCTTTTGATTAATATATTTTTGCCTGAAAGTCACAGAACACTTGTTTAAAACCTTAGTGTTAGTTAGCATTTAAAATATTTTAAGCCTTAAATATATATATCTACACATATATTTATTATTATTATTATGGTGTTACTGAAAAGTGAACATAATGATTAAAAAGACTGAAGGAATAAAACTATGTTTCTGGTCAGGAGATAACTTTTTCATTTTAATTTTAATTGAATTATAGAATTAATTACATACAGTTTTAATATTTGAGTAGAAACTACCTTACTTCCATTGCTAAAGATGGTGCAGTGCTTGTTAGTGGGTGGGGATTGCATCGCAATCACCTGGAGTGATTTTTGCAAAGATTGCCATCACCAAATCCAATTTCATAGTTTTTTTTTTTTCTTTTTGACTGTTTTCTTCCAGTTTGCATATAACATGCTCCACACGTGATATTCCGCACATTAAGGCTTAGGAAACTTTATTTGGTGGTTCAGATGTCATGTGGCCTGCAGGAGAGCACTACGCTTTATCTCCATTCTCTTAAAGTCTCCAGTGGGGCCTGAGAATATCATTGATAGGACAGATCAGCAAGAGAAAAGCACAGAGATTCATTTACTAGAAGTTTTACATGACACGGGAGCTCTTAAGGAAATAAGACCCGAAGAAGTGGCCAGGTCTAAGCGTTATCTAGTGAGTGAACAAAGAGGGGCAAGTGGAAAACATGTGAGGAGGGTAAAGGGAGATGAGTCATTTATAGTTCCGTTTGTACCGATTTCTCTCCTCTGGACTCCCCATCTCTGGTGAGAAGAATGTTTTTCCCTCCCGGTACAGGAAGAGTGTCCTTCACATGGAGTTTCATCTCCTGTTTTGAGGAAAAAATAGGGGAGATCAGAATGCCCTTGTTACACCTACCACCCCTAAAACCTTAAATCTCATTTACTTACTGTCTCTTTGAGTAGGAAGTCTATCTCCTCTGTGCCTCAATCTCTTCGCATATAGGATGACGATTATGAGACCCTAGTTCAAAGTCTGCTTTCTAACAATGCAGTCTTAGGCCTGACATTTGTCAAATGCTTTTCCTTCTGGATTTATGGTTTCTTTGACATCCATTCTGCTCCAGAATTCAAGAATCTTCAGATCCATTTGTATCTAGACGGTCTCATTCACCAGAATTCCTTCCCTGGCCCTTAAAATGCCATTCTATTATTATTTCTTTGTCCCTGAAAATGAGATGTCACCTTGAGATGATTTGAAACTGTTCATGGGGAGGACTACACCTTAATCAGGATTTGGTTATTTTTGCTCATTTCAAGAGTCTTTCTGGGTGTCTGTTATTCTAAATCTTTTTCAAACATACTATTTGGGGTCCTGAAGTTTCAATCTCTAAAGCCCTGTGTGCTGGACTTAATCACTTATGATCTCTTTTTGAACATCTGCTAGTTCTTGCTTGAGATAATGTTTTTTTTTTTTTAATTTTTATTTTTTTTTTTATTTTATAGAATAAGCTAGGCCTGGCTGCTGGGGCTTAGTGGATTGAGTGCCAGCCTGAGAACCAAAGGGTCACCAGTTCAATTCCCAGTCAGGGAACATACCTGGGTTGTGGGTCAGATCCCCAGTAAGGGGCATGTGAGAGGGAACCACACACTGCTGTTTCTCTCCCTCTCTTTCTCCCTCCCTTAACCTCTCTCTAATAAATAAATAAAATATTTTTTAAGAAGATACCAAATAATACCAAATGCACAAGAAAACTGGCCATTTCTACCTGCTTGGCTGACATCTACAGACTCCACAGTTACATGGCCCATGTTCTTAGTTTACACAGGTGATGGTTTTGCTAAATGCTTTTCACTGCATAACTTGCAACTACAACTTTCCTGACCCGACATCAGATGTTTTTGCAGTCTATTGACTGACTGGTAGGCAATGCCACATGTTTTAGGTGTTTTAATGTGGCAACATTAATTCTGATACAGTTTGGTATATCAGTTAAAGTGATAACAGATGTTAATAGATAAGTTCACAAGCCTCAAAGGTTTATAATAAAAACAAATTTAAACTTTCCTCCACTGAACTTCAAAATAAATGTTCCTGGATGCAGCTCATACTTCAAGAAGTGATTCAGGGACACAGTGTTTTTTTTTTTATCCTGTGGTCCTATGATTGCTAACAAATGGCTTCTGGGTTTGCTGTGCTAACCTTGTCAAGTCAGCAAAGACTGATTAGTGAGTGGAGAGGAGGGTCTGCTTCATGAGCTCTGAGCTGGTGGTGGTGGTGGACATCATGTTCATTCATGTTTCATGAGTGAGGACTACTCATAGTAACCATATAGACTGGCATATGCAGAGAAATGCAGTTCCTGGGTGCAAATCTCTTCTCAGAAGCAGCTCTTGACTATGGAAGGGAAGTAGAAATATTCGATAGGCAGTTATCTCTGCCAAGAGCTCTCCCGATGAGATGGAATTCACAAGCAAAAACTTGGAGCATTTCCTTGATTCATTGGTTTTGAGTCCTAAATAGAGTAATTGAACTACAGAATAAGGTTTTAGAGGCATGACTGGAGGCAGGATCTAAGCAGTAAGTTGATTTAAATGTCTGGCTATGATATGTAGAAAGAACTATATAGAGCCTTGCTTTGTAAGCTGAGGTCCATAAAGCAGTGTTGAAATTAAATTTTACTTTTGAGGATGGGCATTACTTTTCTGGGAGATCCACTGTAGTTTTCCCTAGAATCTAAACATCTTAATTAATGATCCTGTTAGGTTTTTAGAGTGGGAGCTACTGATAAAGGCTGAGAGCTGGCAACTGCCCTGGTGGAGTTTTAGGTCCCAGTTCTGTTTCTCTCTGGTTGTGTGACTTTGAATAAG
This sequence comes from Anoura caudifer, assembly GCA_004027475.1. Classification (NCBI taxonomy): domain Eukaryota; kingdom Metazoa; phylum Chordata; class Mammalia; order Chiroptera; family Phyllostomidae; genus Anoura; species Anoura caudifer. The sequence continues at coordinate 17,660 of PVKU01001964.1, forward strand.
TTACCTTTCTCTCTAAATACCTGTTTCTTATTTGCAGAGTGAAATTAATAGTGGCATCACCCTTCACATGGTGGTTGAGAAGTAAATGGATGAATATATGTTAAGCAGTCATATTAGCACCCGGAACATGAAGCATACTCGATGACTGGTAGCTGTATTATGATAATAATTTTGCAGATGTTGTGATACAAATGAGGAAAGAAATGAAAGGTAAGAGGCTACTGACATAGAGAGAGAATAGAACAGAAAGGACAGATGCAGAAAAGATATTAAACAGGTTTGCAATTTTGTAGATGCCCTTAGGTGAAATATATGTGGGACATTATGAAGTTAATTTTTTATTAGCATCAGCAATTTGTATGACATTAACTACAATTATCACTGCTGTTACTATTACAATTACTACTATTGTCCAGTTTTCTTCCCAAACTAAATGAGTATCTGTTTGGGGAGGTGGCTCACAATGCCTTTTGCTGAGTTAACAGTGGGACCATAGTTTGGAGTTCCAGCACACATGAGGTCTCTAGGTAATTTTTAACCTGTGTTGCCTGGAACCAAAGGTGTACTTTCCACAGAGCCCAATTTTCTTTGCTATATCAAAGACTTGTCATGTATGTTGTAACAGAAAAAGCTGTGATAAAGTGCTGTCCAACAAACCTTTCTTCAATAACAAAAATATTCTTACCTGCTCTAATAGGAGGATGTGACAATTCAACACTTCAAATGCAGCTAGTGTGACTGAATTTAAATTTTTTTAATTAATTAAATTGATATAGCCACAGGTGTGCTCAGTGAATGCAATACTTGATGGGGCAGCTAAGTTGTATGAAAAATCTACTGTAGGAAATAGATGGTGGGACTATTCAACTGGAACCAAGTGAACCTGAGTCAGGAGCACAAAGTTGAGGTTCAGTTCAAGAAAATGTGCATGGAGTGATCAGTGTGCAAAATCAAATGTGGTCATGGGAAGCATGTCTTACACACATCCATTGACATCGCTGTGATTGACATCACTATGCTTCTCCTATCACCTTTGATATGTCTGATTATCTGGCTTGTGTTACACTGATGGAATAGATTTTAAAAATACTTGTTACCAAAAATAAGTCATTGCCATCTACATTTCAACAGAATTTTATTGTATATTGTTTAAAGATCTAAAAATTTAATGGCAATTTGAGAGATTTAAAATATTTGCATAACACAACTTAGAAATCATTTCACTTTCATCAAAAAGATATTACTTTTCCAATATTGCTAATAAGTTTATGTTAAGGTATAGCTTCTCTGTGTGTCTTTATCAGACCTGCTTTTACATGTCTGAGGAAATCATACTCTGATTATAAACCTTCATTTCTGTCTTTTGTTGAAGACAGAATAGAGTCCTGAATCTACCTTCCCAGGCCCTGGTGAGCCAGCCCTCCCTCTTCTCCAGTCCTACGGCCTCTACACTCCATCACTGGTCCTTCTTTGCAGGAACATGGCAGACCGACTGTAGGCAACTGAACAATTGCACACTGTGTGCACTCTTTTCTCCCAGCTCCTGTTTGTTTGTTTCTGAGCACTTATCATTAAAGCAAAGTTCTTTTCTTTATACTTTATATTTTTCAATTATAATTGACACAAAATATTATGTTAGTTTCAGGTGTATATCATAGTGATTAGACATTTTTATCATTTACAAAGTGATCCCTGTGGTAAGTCTAGTATCCACCCAATATCAGCCATAATTATTACAATAGTGTTGACTCTATTCCCTATGCTGTACTTTACATCCCATGACTATTTTAATAAATGGCAATTTGTACTTCTTAATCCCTTTACCTTTTTTCACTCAGACTCCCAAATCCCCTCCCATCTGGTAACCATCAATTTGTTCTCTGTATCTATGAATTTTTATTTCTACTTTGGCTTAATTCTGATTTTTGGAACCCTTCCTATTGTAAAAGCTCCTTTACAACCAAAGCAAGGACAATCCCATTTTCCTTTCTATCCCCCTGTTTAACACAGTTCAAGGTTTTCAGTGAATGAGTGGTTCAATAAATTTCTTTTACCCAGACATTACTGAAAAATCCAACATGTATAAAGAAGTCTTTGGAAACAAATATAAGAGATCATGGTTTGATTTTATAAAAGTGAGAGGATAGGTATAAAATAAAGGACACAGGGGTTTAACCCCATGAAATGTGTTTTTTGTGGTCATGGGGCTATGCAGACCACCTTTCTCTCTGAATCAAAGAGCCACCTCTCTCCAGCAGAACTTGGCAGCATACATATGTTATGTTAAATATATACATGTTTATATTGTGATTGGAAGCAAAGGAATTGGGATGCTTCTATGAGAATGCAGAGGGAAAAGAAGGACAACTTTTAAATATATTTTTATAATACTTTTTTGAAGACTTAGCTATCAGCAATAAAAGCACAGATAAAATGTGGTAGACTTCTCTGGACATAGGGTTATAAAAAAGATCCAAACTTCTGAATAAAATAGTTTGTGAGCACTAATTTTTTTATGTAAGAATATACTATCTTCTCAAGTTCATGGATTTGAGTTCAACTAATACAGAAATATTTGATAAAAATTAATGCTTTTTTCTTTCCTTTTTAGATTTTATTTATTTATTTTATAGGGAGAGGGGGAAGGAGGGAGGAAGAGAGGGAGAGAAACATCAGTGTGTGGTTGTCTCTCACATGCCCCCTACTCTGGGCCTGGCCTGCAACCCAGGCATATGCCCTGACTGGGAGTCAAGCTGGCAACCCTTTGGTTTACAGGCCAGAGTCAACCACTGAGCCACACCAGCCCAGCCAGGGCTGAATGCATTTTCTTTTAGTTTCCTTCATTTGATTTTGAATACAGATTGTCATTCTACATGGACATTGACATAAACCAAAGTTTTGAATTCATTGAAAAAACACACTTTGCAATAGGTGTGTGTGTAGGTAATATCATACCTGCTAACTAGTTTGTCTTAATTTTTCAATAACAGGTTCTTGGGACAAAAGTATGAAATAAAACATTCAAATGTCATACACTGACACTCATATTACCCTAGAATATATATATAGTTACCCATTTTCCTCTCCCAAAACATATCCAACTTTCTTAGCCAGCTTCAGTGGTAATGAATTGTTAATGCCAACAACATTTTTAGCTTTGAATACCTGAAATACTGTGAAATGATATTTGAATGTTTACAAATTTACTAGTTGGTTTGAATTAAGCAGGGTTTTTGAGGTGAAAATATCAAAGGAAAATCTGAAATTTTATAGTACTCTGTAAATTAAAAATATAATTATGGAAAATGCAAAAAAGTACAAATCTTATTCATGCTATTTACTGATGTAATAACAAAAAAGATGAAAGATTCACAGAACATTTACATTAATTTGCATGTTATTTAAGAATAACAAGGAAACTATATAGATGATTTGAAAGGGTGCACCTCAAGAGAACTAAATTAAGAGATACAAGGAAGAATAATGTTGAAGCATCTGCATTAAAGAAATAGTCATAGTTCTGCACTGTCTTCCTAGTAACACAGATGAAAGCTTTACTAAAATAATGAAAAGGGGAACTGAGAGAAGAAAGAAAACACCAATAGGACTATATGTACTGCTACTTATAGATATTTCAAGATGTGGTTATAATAGCAAGTGAGTTATCTTTGAGATCTAACACATTAAGGGCACTCGAAGATGGAAGTAGACAAGCTTGGCACACAACAGAAAAGATCTCAGGGAACTGACAAGAAAAAACATAGTTCTTCAGTTTCCCAACTGGAACATATTTCTTCACAGTTCTGAATAGTTGTGTTGATTTTGATATTTTTTAGCAGCTTCAAATTCCATGGATTTCCCTACAATGCCAAGAGGAACAAGAAATTTGAAATGTTTTCAGCAAAGACACATATATTAGTTAGAAAGTGATTCCAGGAGGGGCTTCTATTTGCAAATCAAGTTCAGGTGTAAAATTGGGCAGAGGAAGGTGTAGATAAGATCCAGTGAAGGTATAGGTGTGTGTAGGAGGATACAAGATATGCACAGGCTGGTAGTTCATTTAAAATTTTTGACACATATTCTAAGAGCAGCAAGGAGCCCATGACATCTGTCCAGATGAGTTTCATTTGAGGTCATTGAGCTTGGATTCACAGCAGTGCCCATCTACTGCACGAGACCTCCCCCCACAGTTTGAGCTACTTCAGGGCAGTCGGAAAAAGAGAAGACACTGGCTCCATTTCAATGGTGTGCTACTCAATGTGTGGGGATGTGCAGGAAGGATGTTTGAGACACCAGAGACCCTACTGGTGAAACAGAGGATTGCAAATGCTGAGCTGATAAAAAGGAAATAAATTCAGAGAACCTTAGCTTCTGAGCTAGAGTTCTTCAAACCACTAAAAGAGAATTCCACCATTTGAGTAAAACATTAATAAACTGTCTTCCATACATGTGTGCCTCATGCAACACTTTAATATTTAGGAATTCATGTCCTCACACAGTAAGTACCATTAGAAGTAAATGGGATTTTATTTATTTTTTGATGCCTGATATCATAATCCTGTCAAAATATAGAAACTTGTTATGAATGTTAGATGCAAGGCAGGAATTGTTTTCTCCAGTGGAAAAACCCAGACTTGCTACTCCAAGTTCCTCCTGCTCAAACTTTCCAAACGTCTTTGTCTTTCTTGTGCCCTTGAGATAATTGGTAATGACACGCAGCAGCACCTTACTCCTTTAGGAAAGTGATTACTCTTTGATTTCACACTCTCTTAGCTTCCTCTTCAGTTAGTGTGATATTGGTTGAATTTTCCCTGCCTTCTTGGCTTTTTGTTTCATAATCCTCATTTCTACTGGGTTATAATAGTGACACTGTCTCAGTAATATTTGGAAGTCTTCTGCATCAAGCTCTTTTGACAACATTAATTCAATAAAAATAAAAACTGAAATGTCCTTATTTTGAATAGGTATTTATACTTTTGTTATTTGGTACAGGAAGCTGGTGCCAGAATGGGAACAATAAAATTACATGGGAAATTGTTATTATGAATCATTGAATATTTAATGAGTTATAGAAATGAAACTGTCAAACAGTGGAACTGGGATGGAAAGCTGTGAGGGGGAAAATGATAAAACTGGAAACCTGAAACACTGTGATTCTGCTGAACCCAACAGGAGCATCTGTACTATCCTGCTTCTGAGAATTCTCATCCTTGTAGAGCAACATACAGGTTTTGGTGCTGTTGTTGAAAGAGCCTCATAGAAAAAAGAAGTGAAACCCTTCTCTTCAGATTTTTCCTGGCCCATCTTCTGGATTGGAATTGGGGTTCAAGATGAATAGCAGGAGATTACTCTTTCCATTAATTTTTATTACATTCTGTGCACACAAAGTTACACAAAGGGATACTATCATAAATAAAACAATTGAACACTTTCTCAAAGTACTTCCTATTTGTATACTGGAGAAAGAGTATTTCAGATTCTTCACCCCTAATAAATTAGTGCTTTTTCATTTTTTTTTTAACAGTGTAACTGATACCCTCGCAGTCTAAAGAGAGACAGAGCTTTTGACTAAGAATTGGCCTTAAAGGCCCTAAGACCACCACAACCTACCATTGAATCCTAGCCTCTTTCATAAGATAGCCAGAATTTGAGGGGCTAGATGGGTGTCTCAGTCAGCTCAGGCTGCTCTAACAGAACACCCCAGAATGGGTGGTTTAAACAATAAACATTTATTTATCACAGTACTGGAGATTGGAAGTCTGAGATCAAGAAATGGCATGTGTTTATACTATACAAGATCAGGTTTAAGGCTGTGATAGTTCGATTCAGAGCACAATTTGCTTTTCTTCATGAAGATAAAATTGAATCTATGACCCATTATTTATGAAGGGTCATCAAGTTCTTTACTTTTCAAATATATTTTTGGCAGTGATATCACTTCAAAAAAAAAAACAGAGAAAAGCAAAAGAACTGATAAAGAACTCTTTTTTGTTTTTTCTTTATCTTAGATATTTATTTATTTTATTAAATGTATTGGGTGACATTGGTTAGTAAAATTATATGTTTATACTGTATAATTCTATAATGTATCCTCTGTATATTGCATATGTATTTAACACCCAAATCTCCTTCCATCACCATATATTTGACCCTCCTTTCCCTTTACTGCCCCCACATCTTCCTTCCTCCTGGTAGCAACCATACTGTTTTCTGTGTTTTTGAGTTTTTGTTTGCTTGTCTTGTTGGTTCATTTGTTGCTTTCAGTTTTGTATATCACATATGAGTAAAATCATATGGTTCTTGGCTTTTTCCTTTTGACTTATTTTGCTCAGCATGATATTCTCGTGATTAGATAAAGAAGTAGTACATATATGGATATATTGAATACTACTCAGCCATAAGAAAAGATGAAATACTGCCATTTGCAACAACATGGATGTATCTTGAGGGAAAAAAACTGTTTGGTAAAGATGAATGTGTATGTATTAGGGGGAAGGAGGGCAGAGAGGTTCCTTGTTCTCTCCCAATAATTTTCCTACCTCCCATGCCCTAAGAGGTCCTCCACAGTTGTGGCAGTGCTGTAGAACTCCCTTTGAAAAGCCCTGGACACCTTACTTTTTAAAGATTTAATTTTTAGAGTAGTGTTAGGTTGACAGAAAAATTTAAAAGGTACAGAGATGCTCTCTAATTATCATTTACCACTAAAATATTCCTCACCATTATTATCACCATCTTCTTCATGCCATTACTTGAATGAGAAGTAGATCTTAGCAGTTCTCCTAGGTGATGGTGATTATCTTCATTAGACAATAGTCACATCCTTGAACCTCACTTCTTCACATTCACTGAATCACTTGCACAGGCCTGAGAAAATTCTCTTATTCATGAGTTTAATTCTGCCCCAAGTCTGAAAGCTCAAAGACTCACAAAAGAAGGCACAAGGATGAAGATAGGAAAAAATATCATTGTCTAATTCCTAAGCTATATTTTCATAAAGTTTTCACAGTGTTTTTTTAGAAACTCTTTAGTATCATTAGCAAAATCAATTCACAAATATTCAATTGAATAATTACATCTCAAGTAGGGCAAATGTTAAAAATTTGTACAGAAAACTTATCTTAAGGAAGATCAATAATAAAGGATTATTGAAAACTCTTCAAAAATTTGAGAAAAACAGTGCTCGCTTTGATGGAGAACAAAACTATACATCAGGCCCTGGAAACATTAAAGAATGACAGTTGGCAGAATGTAAAAGGTGATATGACTGAGACCACTGAAAAATTATGGAAACTCATGGAACATGAGGCACCATGGAGGGAAGATGAGATCAGGAAGGTCTCACACAATCAAATGCACAAGGGAAGTTCAAGAACCTTCACTGGGATTGATTGATTGGGTGAGACAAGTAGGGAACCATCAATGGAGGAGCCAGTGTAACTGGAGTAGCAGACTGTACTGGAGAGAAGATAGTAAAGAAATCTGTGACTCTGTCAGAAATGCTGTGCATCACTCACTCTCCATTGCCATGCCATCAAAGCAGCAGATGGCAAAGAGCTAATGAAGCCAGAAACATCAATATCTACTCAAAAGAATTGTTGGTGAAGAAGCCACTATAGATACTGCAAATTGTCCCCAAGATTTAATGTCTGGAAGTAAATCATTACTTGCCTAATTATATCAGAGGGACAGAGAGGAAACTTTTCCTTGAGCACAATAATAATATACAAGTAAAGAGCTATTCCTCTGTTTATTATTAATATTTGATTAGGAAAAAGTTCCTGGGTTGGAAATCAATAGTCCAAGATCAACTACTAACTATCCATTTTGCCTTGGGCAAATACTTAATAATTCTTGACATAAGCTTCTTTGTAAATTGTGTGTGGGGGTGGGTGGTAAATAGGTTAGGGCAGTGAAACTCCTCCGTATGATACTACAATGGGAGATACAAGTCCTCATGCATTTGTCCCAACACACAGAATGCACAACACCAAGAACAAACCCTAATGTCAATCATGGACTTTGGGTGATGATGACACGGGATTATAAATTTATCAATAGTAACACATGCACCATCTGCTGGGGATGTATCTTAGTAAAATAAAACTGTGATGAGAGATGAGACAAGAAAAAAATAATAAAGGGTTTAAAGAGAAAAAATGATATAATGAATTAATGTGAGCAGAAATTCACATTGCACTGTTACCAAAACAAAACAAAACACACAAATGAAAAAAAACAGAAAAAGTTAAAGAAAAACTGTTACTTTAAAAATCAAGAAAATAGATTAAACTCAAGGACAAGTCTGGTCATGAAAATAATTCACAAGGGTTTCCACAGATATTAAAGTTGAACTTCAAAATAAACTGAGTTTTCTAGTGACTGAAACCAAGAAGAAAATACCCTCCTATTCAAGGCTCACATTACTGATAAGATAAAGACACACCATTTGCTGAGGATAAGTAATTATTTTCCAGGTACTGAGGCCCTACTTAATATATGCAATAATTAAAATAATGGCTATATGTCATTCTTTGCATAGTTTTGTAGAGAAATCTAATTCAAGCTTTAAAAAAATGCCATTTTAATTATTCCTAAAAATATCTCTGCAGCTTTCCCTTCTCCTACGAACTTTTATTTCTTCATCAATTGTGTTATTGAGTTAACTAAAAAATAATATTAGTCAAGAGTTCAACTGATTGTAATGTGTTAACATTTATGTGTTAAATCCTAATTGCAAAACTTTTTGAAAATGATAAAAATATTATTGCCTTGTTTATATCATAAGACTATCACACTGAATCAGATATGTATATATCCCTTTGTTTCAGAAACTGTGAAACTCAAAATCGGTTTGAAAGTCAACACCAATAGTTACGGAGGATTTTAAAATGTATCTCTCTTTCTGTAACTGAGAAATAGGATTTTTCTTCTTTAGCTTGTAGACATGGTGGATTACACTGATTGAGTTTCATATTCCAAAACTGCTTCATGTGCTTGAAAAAATCCTACTAGGTTAAGGTGTGTAATTATTTTTATACTTTGTTGGATTTATTTTGATATATTTTTGAGTAATTTGGTTGGTAAGTGATATTTGTTTTTATTTTTATTTTCTTGCAATGTCTTTATCTAATTTTGATACTACGGTAATTCTGGCCTCATAGTGTGAGTTAGAAATTGTTCTTTCTGCTTCCACTTTCAGGGAAAAATTATGGAGAATTGTTATTATTTCAACCTTAAATGTCTATAGAATTCACCAATGAAACCACCAAGCTTAGGGATTTCTCTTCTGGAGGGTTATTAATTATCAAGTCAACTTTGTTAACAGATAGAGGACTCTTGGGATTATTATTTTTTTGTGTGAGTTTTAGCAGCTTGTGCAATTCAAGGAATTAGTCTATTTTATATGTTATCAAAATTGTGGCATAACACTGTTAGAAAGTCTCCCTTTATTACTCTTTGGTATCTGTGGGGTCAGTAGTGGTGACCCTGTTTCTTTTTGACATTAAAATGTACCTTTTCCCCCTTTCTTAATAGGGAACCTGATTAGAGGGTTATCTATTTCATTGATCTTTTCAAACAACCAGCAATTGTTTTCATTCATTATGGTTTTCCTATTTTCAATTTCACTGATTACTTTAGGCTTAAATTTCTCTTCTTTCACTATTTGACAACAGGAAGCTTAGGTTATTTATTTTATATTTTATAGTTTTCTAATATATGCATTCAATGGTATAAGTTTCCTTCCAAGTACTATTTTTACTACATACTCCCAAATTTGGTAACTTTTATTTTTGTTCTTATTTAGGTTAAAATGCATTTTTCTTTCTTTTGAGACTTCAGCTTTGATTCACAGATTAAAAGTCTTCTTTTATAAACTTCCAAGTATTTGGAAATCTAGCTTCTTTCTCTTATTGATTTCTAGAATAATTTCATTGTGAAGTGAAAATATACTTTGCATGATTTCTATTTTTTTTCAGAAAAATTAAGTTCCTTTTATCTCCTAGGATATAACCTGTTTAAAATTATATTTTATTGATTATGCTATTACAGTTGTCCTGATTTTTCCCTCTTTGCTTCCCCTCCACCTAGCACTTCCCATTCCCTCAAGCAATCCCCCCATCATTTTTCATGTCCATTGGTCATTTGTATAAGTTCTTTGGCTACTTCATTTCTTATGCTGTACTTTACATGCTCATGGCTATTCTGTAACTTTCTATTTGTACTTCTTAATCTCCTCACCTCTTCACCCATTCCCCCACAACCCCTCCCTTCTGGCAACCATTAAAAGACTACCATATGATCTCACCTTTAACAGGAACCTAATCACAAAACAAACAAACAAGCATAATATAACCAAAGACACTGAAATTGAGAATAGGCTGACAGTCACCAGAGGGGAGAGGGGAGGGAATTTCAGGGGAAAGGGGGAAGAGTTTAGAGCAACAAGTATAAAAGACACATGGACAAAAACTAGGGAGGGTGGAAATGGGAGGGAGGTGGGGAGGGCTGGGGCGGTGGGCTGGGATGGGAGTAAAAGACAGAAAACTGTACAAGAACAACAATTAAAATAAAAAAGATTAAAAAAAAACACTCTTTGTTTCCACAATTCTATCTGTTGTTTTTGTTTGCTTAGTTTGTTTGTTAGATTCAGTTTTTGATAGATTTCTATTTTTTCCCATTTTATTGTTTATAGTTTAGATATTATTTTTCTTAAATAAGTCCCTTTAACATTTCATATAATAATGGTTTGGTGATGAACTCCTTTAGTTTTTTCTTGTCTGGGAAGCTCTTTATCTGCCCTTCAATTCTAAATGATAGCTTGTTGGGTAGAGCAGTCTTGGCTGTAGGTCCCTGCTTTTCATGACTTTGAAGATTTCTTGCCAATTCCCTCTAGCCTGAAAAGTTTCTTTTGAGAAATCAGCTGACAGTCTTATGGGAACTCACCTGTAGGTAACTTGATTTCTTTTCTCTTGCTGCTTTTAAGATTCTCTCTTCATCTTTAAACTTGTCATTTTAATTATGATGAGTCTTGGAGTGAACCTCTTTGTATCCATCTTGCTTAGGATTCTCTGTACTTCCTGGACTTGCATGTTTATTTCGTTCACCAAATTAAGGACGTTTTCTTTCACTATTTTTTTTAAATAGATTTCCAATTTCTTGCTCTTTCTCTTCTGCTTCTGGCACCCCTATGATGCTAATGTTGGACCTCTGAAGTTATCCCAGAGGGTCCTTATACTATCCTCATTTTCTGGATTCTTTTTTCTTCTTGTTTTCTGATTATTTTTTGTTTCCTTATGTTCCATCTCATTGATTTGATTCTTGACTTCATCCACTCTACTGTTGTTTTCCTGTAAATTGTTCTTTATTTCAATTAGTGAATTCATTTTTGATGGGATCTTTTTTATGCTGTTGAGGTTCTCACTAAGTTCCTTGAGCATCCTTGTAACCAGTGTTTTGAACTCTGCATCTGATAGACTGCTCATTTCCATTTTGGTTAGCTCTTATTCTGGAGTTTTGAGCTATTCTTTTATTTTGGCCATGTTTCTTTGTGTCCTCATTTTGGCACCCTCCCTGTTTTTGTTTCTATGTATCAGTTAGAACTGTTTTGACTCTGTGTCTTAGCAGTATGGCCTAATGCAGTAGGTATCTTGTAGGGTCCAGCGGCACAGCCTCCCCTATTACCCAATATGGGATCTCAAAGTGTACCCTTCTTGTGGGCTGAGGACACCCTCCTTTTATAGTTGAGTTCCTTTTGCTATATATTTATGAGAAGTAGGACTTCAGAAGTTTCTTCCACCAATTCAATCTTCACTGGTTTTTGCAGCCAGAAGTTGTGGGGACTTACCTTCCTGACAATGGAACCCTGGGCTGAGGGGCCCCTCTTCTTATAGTAGTCCCTTTAATATATCTTGTAGTGCTGGTTTGGTGGAGATGTATTCTTACAGCTTTCTTTTGTCTGGAAACTCCTCATTTCACCTTCCATTGTAATTGAGAGCCTCACTGAATAAAGTAATCTTGGTTGCAGGCCTTTGTCTTTCATTACTTAGAATATCTCTTGCCATTCCCTTCTGGCTTGGAGTATTTCTGTTGAAAAATCAGCTGCTAGTGTTTTAAGAGCCCCTTTCTGTGTTACATCTTATTTCTCCCTCGCTGCTTTTAAGATGCTCTCTTTGTCTTTAAAACTTGGCATTTTAATTATGATGTGTCTTGGAGTGGGCCTCTTTGGGTTCATCTTGATTGACTCCCTGTGCTTCCTGAACTTGCAGATTTTTTCCCTCTCCAGGTTCGGAAAGTTTTCTGTCATTATTTTTTCAAACAGGAATTCTATCCTTTTTTCCTTTTTTTCTCCTTATAGCATTCCTATGACTCAAATGTTGTTGTGTTTCATGTTGTCCTGCAGTTCCCTTAAGCTATCTTAATATTTTTCTAGTCAGTTTTTACACAGCTGCTGTACCTGGGTATTTTTTCTTCCTTGTTTTCCAGCTCACTAATTCAGTCCTCTGTTTCATCCAGGCTGTTTATATTTCCTTCTAGTGATTTTTTTTTTTTTTTTACTTTGGCAATTGTATTCTTCATTTCTTCCTGATTCTTGTTTATAGTTTCTAATTCCTTTTTCATATTATTGTAATTCTCACTCAGTTCCTTGTAGTTGTCAGTGAGTTCCTTGAGAATCTTTATACCATTCTTTTGAATTCTATATCCGATAGTTTGGCTGCTTTTATGTCATTTATCTCTTTTACTGGGGAATCTTCCATTTCTTTTGACTGAAGGTTCTTTTCTCTGTCTCTGCATTTTAGGTGACTCTTTTGTTTGTTTCTGTTATTCCAGACGATCTGCTTTGCCAGCTGTCTTTGTAGGGTGAACTTCTGTAGTAGGGGTTCTGTGGGACTCAGTGATGTAGTCTCTTTGGTCTGCTTGTCTGGATGCTGTAAGTTTGCCCCTTCTTCCATTTTTGTGGGCTCTCTTGTTGTACTTGGGCTCTACCTGCTGGTGTCTCCTTTGTTGGTGGGTCCTCCCCTCCAGTGGGTTTACTGGTATTCACAACTCCCACCTTGTCTTGTGTGATGTTGTACAGGTGTTGGTTAACAAAGCAGTATTACCAAACAACCAAACTACACCCCCTAAAAGAACCACATCAGCAGTCTCAGATTGAACTAAGATTAATAAAAGTAAAGGAAGGTTGCATATAAGATATGCTGAAAGGAATATGAGATGAGTAAAAGAGGGGAAAATGCTGTTGTGTGTTAAGAGGAGAATTGATAAGAGTTCGGATAGAACTGAGGCAAAGCAAGGGAGAGAGAAAAATTTATAATGTTAAGTAAAACACAAAAGGGAGATGTAAACAATGCAGTAAGAAGAGGGAAGAGTACACTACAAGGTTTGAAGTAACATTGAAAAGGTAGAGGGGAAGTGAGAGGGAATAATGGGGGGTAAATAGGGAAGGGTTGTTAGGAATATGTATAAAGGACACAGGGACAAAGCCGAAAGGGAGTAGGATCAAGGGTGGGAGGTAGGGATGGCTGGGTTGGGGGGAGTTGTGGGGAGACAATGGAGACAGCTGTACTTGAACAACAATAAGCTTTTAAAAAAATTTTTAGAAAAGAAAAGGTACTGGACCAACAGAAGTAAAATTGTAGAAAAACCTCAGCAGGGTTGATAGCAATGACAGCTGAATGAAGTTTAATAAAGGTGAACAGAAATAAGAATATTGTAGAAAAGTGAAAAGTGGGTATGACATGTCTACAGTAAAGAAAAATGATTTTGAGAGGATGGGGGAAGCAAACAAATAAGAGTAAGGAGCAATACCCAGGTTCAGAGAGAGGAAAAGAAGAAAAAAAAGAGGAGAGAGAAAACAATGAAATAAAGTTCCTCATGCAACTGATGAGAGGCAGGGCAAAGGCAGAATGGAGTAAGGCAGTAAAAGCACGGGTTGAAACCCCAGAAGCAGCACCTAGAACTGTGGTTACCACATAAGTGGGAGAGGCAGCCAGCTCATGAGGAGACTGTTCAGGCAGGGCTGACAGTGGGAATTAATCTACAGCTCATGGACAGTCTTTGGAGGATATGTGGCTGTCACTCCTTTCATTTCCTCCAAAATTTTTGAGAGAGAAATCTTTCCCTTTCTTTTCTTAATTCACTGATCTGGTATTGGGAGTTATGCTTATGTAACACTTAGACAGAGGGTTCCATTTTCTCAACATCTGTCAGTTTTGTGTTGTGTACACTAAATGTTTCTAATTTAATTGTTAAAACATCTCCAATTAGAAGATGAGGACAGAACCTTCTTGAAGTCTCTATCTTAAAAAAATATTCCCATGTTTGTGTGTATGTTTTTCATCTCTTCATAGAACAAGCACAAAAAGAAGCTGGGTTATGTAGGTGTGTTTATTTTCATTTTACAACATGAAACCCATTATCTTTCTTCAATGAGAAAAATCATTTTCTTGTGTTACATAAGAAACCATTAGTCTTCCAGCAGGCATACTAGGCACTATGTATTCATTAAAATCCATACATATTTGAAGACACATGCATTAAACCAATCTCAGATATTTTCTTTCCAAAATATCAGAAAACAAGCTGTCTTTGTGAAACAGCTCATGAATAGTTAAAAATAGACAAATTAACTATTTTGGAGTAAGTTAACCTGTCTTTAAAACTATAAATCCAATATTTACTGAGTGCCTTTATCTAGGTTAATTACCTGAGCCATAATCTTTTAAAATAAATAAATTAGAAGAAATAATTTTTATCTTGAAATTTTTGTGTGGATTAGATATAATACATATAAATGATTTTAACAATTATCACAGCAAATGTTATGTACTTAATCAATAGTGGTTATTATTGGTGATGTTAATAACATTATTGATAAAATAGACCTAAAAGGCTATTGAATGGTGATTTAAGATGGTGTCATCATATTTCACTGATGTTATAGACTGCCTCAGAGAACCTGCATTTTGTTATTGTGATTGTTTTAGTAATGTACAAAAATCAATCTGAGGATATTGACCATGGTTTTAAAGTAATTTGATTTTTATATTAAATTGTCCATGCCTCATAGTGTATGTCCATAAACTCATGGCTGACTGAAGTTATTAAAATATTTATACTAACATCTAAAATATTAAAATAATACTAAAACATAAAAATGCTAAAAATATTTCTGCAATTTTTTCTTAGTCTTTCTTTTCATAAATATCGATGTCTCTTTAATACTTTTAAAAATATGCATTTTATTACGTAAGATTTTAAAACTAATAAAATAATTTAAAATCAATAATTTTATTTCTGAAGTAGAACAACCCCAGCTTTATATGTTAAATTTCCTTATGACCTCCCTTAGCTTTTTGCTTCTCTCTCTCTCTCTCTCGCTCTCTCTCTCTGCAGGTTTCCTGTCCAGAAGGTATCCAGCCATACAATATGAAAAACAGAGACATTTACTGAAGAAGATACAAGACACAAGAAAAATTTTAAGACAATAACACCTCAGTCTCCTTCAAAGTAGGCACCTTGGGACCTCATGGAGTTCTCCCTATTGCCATGAGCTATGCCATTGTATTTTTCTCAATCTCACTGACATTCTGAATTTTTTTTTTTTCAAAGGTTATTTTAGCTTTGGGAAAAACCAGAAGTCATAGGGTGTCAAATCTGGGCTGTATGGGTGCTGAGTTACCTTGGTGATTTGATGTTTCATCAAAATACTATGCACAGGACATGATGCATGAGTGGGTGTGTTGTTGCGATGAAGCTGCCAGTCATCAGTTGCCCAGAGCTGTGGCCTTCTGAATCATTCAAATAGTTTCTGTGGAGGAATATTCAAGCTTAATGCACAATTTGATACAGATCCATTGCTCTAATTTCTGTCATTTTGAATGCGATAGCTACACAGTACATATGCTCATTCAATAGTGTCTACCACCTCCACTGACTAGCACAGTGATGTTGTCATTATTCATGTATGCACATTATTTATGCATTCACATTTCACTCTCTTTGGCTGCCAGGCTACATGGATGTCATGCAAACCATTCTTGTTATATTAACAATGGCTGGACTTTTTCCAGACAGACCTCAATATGTAAATATATATCACAATTCATATAGCCTTTCTATCAGTGTTATTTTTCGTGTTCTTATAGATTAATTTATCTCACCAAATAATGCCAAAAAACATATTTCCTTTTTAGTTCTTTCTGAATAATGTGAAATATTTACTCTCCTGATGAAACAACAAAATGCCATATCATTAAAATGTTTAATTATGTGACATTTTGATTGGAACATCAAGTGTTCAGGTTTGTACTAGCTTGACTTTAAATGGCCATTTGCCTTACCCCACACTATTGATACTGCAAATCTGCTTAGCCCCAGAAGGAAAGAAAAAACTTAGGACTTTTTGTGCTGATATGTTTTGCAGTATCACAGCTTCTTTGTTGCCTTAGAATAGTAATGGGAGTACTATGATTTTATCACCTCCAAAACCTAGGTAAGCACATTTTTATCAAGGTATTTCCAGAGGTTATAGCCTTGCCCTTGAGTGTCCAAGTGCCACACATGGGAGTTTTCTGGTCACTCTGTTCTGGGCCATGTCTCTGAACTGTTAGGTCTTGGCTACTTTTCAGAAGCCCGTAGATCCTTTGGGCATCACCGATGGTACCACTAACAAGAGAAGCTGCCTTCCCTTCTAAATCACATTTCCAACTTATGGAATCACTGTCGTTCTTTCCCAGTAGAAGAGAAAGTGGTTTGAGTGTTAGCACTTACTTTCGTCTCCACCTTCATCTCACAGTGATTCACCCTAAGACAGTCATTTGTCCCCTCATTAGACCTTCTTTCTTCAACTTCTTCTCTACTTCCTCAACTTCTTCAACTTCCACATTGCATGGACAGACTTTCAGGCCATATTTTGTTGTTGTTTAATTACTACATACCTGTGTTTCAGTTTTGTACATAAACACTTTCATAACTATAGTCTCACTTTTTCTTTCATGTTTCCTTTACTTCTTAAAATTGTTGCTTTCTTACAACCATTCTCAAAGTAAACCTCACCATCATACACAGGTTGCCTAATCTGTTTGAATATGGAGAAGAGTAGAGCTTCTTGCTTCCCAGAATATCACTCACAATTGCAAAATGAACCTTTAACCAAATGCTGGAGTTTATTTCTATAGACACAAAGTGTGGAGGGTCTTAATGCACAAATGACCACTCTTTTCTCTGTGAGTGATCTCTGATTCCGGGTTGATGAGCAAGTCCTTGCAGTTGTTTTTTGGCTGATCATGGTATAGTCTTGTTGAATTATTCTGAACTGCTAAGGATTTCGAGAGGCAAGACACATTGATTTTCTCATTATGCCAGGAAGTGGCAACTTAAGCAAATTTCTAAACCCTTTTGAACTCCAAGTTCTAATGATGAACTCTGTTGGCAATTGTTTACATGTGGGAACCTGTTTCATATTGTCTCCTGGAGGTACTGATGGAATGGACCTCTGGCTTCTCCAAGTGGTTTCCTACTAATTACTCTGTTCTCTCGTGGCTTTATTTCCTTCTTTGCTCAGTTTTATACCCCACTGCTGTTCTCAGTTCTGCATTTCAGGATTTACATTTGGGGTAATCTACCTAAAATAACAGTGGAATGTGATCACCTTGAATACAAGAGGTTATATTTCTCTGTTCATATTTTCAGCATTTAGAGTGATGTCTGATGCAGTGTATTATCCTATAAACATTTCTTTTTGGAACATGTGCTCAACCAAAAGTCCCTCCTTATACATGCATTCACATTTCAGCTCAGAACTACTTGATACCTACCAAACCATGGCTGAATGTACAGATCTGTATGGCTGACATGAAGTCATCTGACTGGGAAATACATGTTATTTTCACAGTCTAGAAAGAGAGCATGCAAGGACTCAAAGGAACTTGCTTCTGGAATCATCCCATCATTGCTATCTGAGGGCCTGGAGTAATGTTTGAGTAGGCCCTCTAAAGAAGGCATCTATGGTCACTTTGCTCTTTGCAATTTCAGAAGAGACTAATGATGGTTCTCCACATTTCTAACAGAACCACCTAACTAGACACCTGGCTAAGATTACGAGAGGCCAACAATTAACTGACCTGCTAACAGTGGTCTGAGAGAACAATATGAAAACCATAGGCTCATTTTAACTATGAAGGTGACAGTGTCAAAAATAAATTTTAAACCAAATTTCAGTCATTTATTCTTTCTCCTATAAGTATTTGGTATACATTTCTAAACAGATAGTGACTTTTTAAAACTTAACCACAGTATTATTTTCACACCTAAAAGTAAATAATTCCTTAATGTTATCTAATATCCAGGAAAGACTTCATATAGTTATTTCTTGAATCTCTTTGCCTTTATAAACCTAACTTTTCTGTTAAAAAATGGATAGTTGTCTCACTTTCCGTAATGATCAATTTTTTTATGGCAGTAGTCTACAACCTTTTTGGCACCAGGGACCAGTTTTGTGGAAGACAAATTTTTCCATGGACTGGGATGGGGGAAGTGGTTTCAGGATGATTCAAGTTCATTATATTCAAGCTCACCTCCTGCTGTGTGGCCTGGTACTTAACAGGCCACAGACTGGTACCTGTCTGTGACCATGGTGGGGGAGGTGGTTGGAGACCCTTGGTTTAAGGGGTCTGAACCATTCATTATGAAGCTTTCCATTTACTTTTTATTCAATTGTTCTAGCAACTCTAGATACTCCCAAATATATATATTTATATTATTTATTTTAATAATATATTTATATATTTATTTATAGTATTTATTATATATATAAAATAAACAATATACAATACATTTTATAGATGAGGTTTGTCCAGAAGGTATCCAGCCATATACTATGAAAAATAGAGACATTTATTCAAGAAGGTATAAGATACAAGAAACTTTGTACATAGGATAATGATGCCTCAGTCCCCTTCAAAGTAGTTACCTTGGGACCTCACACAATTCTCCCAGTCTCCATCAGCTGCTTCATTGTATTTCTTTGAATCCCATCAACAGTCTGAAATATCCTCCCTTTCAAAGGTAATTTTAGTTTTGGGAAAAGCCAGAAGTCACAGGGCACCAAATCTGGGCTGCAGCAGGGTTGAGTCCCCTGGGTGATTTGATGTTCCACCAAAACACTGTGCACAAGAGGTGATGCATGAGTGGATGTGTTGTCGTGATGAAGCAGCCAATCACCAGTTGCCCATAGCTGTGGCCTTCTGAATCATCCAAATTGTTTTTGCGGAGGAATGTTCAAATTTAACACAAAATTTGATGCAGATTTGTTGCTCTACTCGCTCAGTCATTTTGAATGCAACCGCCACATAGTACACATGCTCACTCAATGGCATCTACCCGTCCCATTAATTAGTACAGTGAAGTTGTCATTGTTCACGCATGTGCATTCCAGTCTACTCTCCTTGGCTACCAGGTTACATGATGTTGTCATACACATTATTCTCATTATATAAAAAATGGCTGGACTTTTCCAGACATACCTTATAAATTTATATATAATATGTGTATATATTTACTTATAATAGATTTGCAAATTATAAATTTCTTTATTCATTTCTTTGTTGATGAACTCTTGTTCTGGAATTCTAAGTTAAGTGCTTACAAAATGAAAAAGCTTTCATTGTATGGCTTTAACATGATATTCTGTATGTAGAAGACATTTTATATTACCCTGAACTATCACCTGGGGATCAAAATTGAGGTTAAAATACTGCCACAAAAGTCTGGGGCCACATAGACCCTCAATAGTTATGAAGGGCAGAGAGAACTGGACCTACCAGGTCAATTCCAAACTCATAATCTACCTCAATAGCAGAAGACAGAAGAGGAGGCAGAGAGGGGCCAGAAGAGTCATGGGGAGTATAGGATATAAGGGTAGGAGCTCTTTCTTTTCTGTTGTGGGATCAGAGAGGAAAGTGGCTCATCCTCTCTTGTTGAGATATAGGAGACTTCCCATAGTGTCGCTCCTGAAACCTCCTCAGGAAATGGGGACAGTCACTCAATCCTTGGCTGAATAGTCACTATGTAGAAATCCCCAAGCCCATTCATTTTTTTTAAAGATTTTATTTATTAACTTTTAGAGAGAGGGGCAGAGCAGGAGAAAGGGAGAGAAACATTGACTGGCTGCCTCTTGTATGTGCCTTGTCAGGGACCAAACCTGAAACCCAGGCATGTGCCCTGACCGGGAATCAAATCTGTGACCTTTCACTTTGTGGGGGAAACCCAACCAACTGAACCACGTTGGTCAGGGCCCCAGACCCGATCTTAATAACCAATGTTACCTAGGAAATATTGCTGCCTGTCTAAGATAGTCTTACAGGATGTGCTTTCAGGAATGAAAACATGACTTACTTAACACTTTGGGGGCAATCATTAGAGAAGAAATTCAGAGCTGTCATGTGTATAATGTAGAGTCAGGACAGATAGTTTAGCAAACCCCTTCTTCAAGGATGACTTATTTTTGAGGTGGGGGGACATGGCTCAGATAAACTGATGCTTGTGCCCCTGAAAAATAGCCAGGACTCTTGTAACAGAGGTTAGCTGGTGCAAGGATTTCCTGTGTGCTTGTCATATACATCTCATCTTCAAATTTAATATGAAGCATTAACAGTTTATCTTTCAGTTGATCACAGCACAGAACAGAAGATTTGGCCTAATTCTCCAACAATTACAAATGATAAAGAAGTGGAATTAATTTTGGAAGGTATAAATACTAACAGCATTTTCAAAACTTATTAAATGTACTGTAGGATAATGTCTATTTGTGTGTATTTTAAGTAGATACTGCAGAATAACATGTGTAGATAGAACATCTATTACCCAAAAGCTAAAGAGCTATGCAATTGTTCAAATATTCTTGTTGAGCAAAGAAAGAGTCTATCTGAGTGGTTAGATATTCTAAAATAGTCAAGTTACATTTCCATCACAAGTGAGTAGAGACTAATAACCATAATTAAATCCTTTTAATGACCGAAGTTCTTGAGGTTTGTCAGGGTAATTAAGAAACTTCATTTCATTGTGTAGAGGAAGCACAGTGTCTGAGTGGATTTTTAGGTCCAGGATATTAGTAATTTTTGTGAAAATTCCTGATCAAGCTGCCTTTCATATGATTTCTGTGAGTCATCTATTCCTCCAGGGAGAATTCTACTTGATTATGTGGTTTCTGGTTAATTAGGCTTTTACGGAAGAGAGTCCTGACCCCCGAGGCAGAGTGCTTCCCAGTCAGATTAAATACTCAGACTCTTGCCCACAGGGAGAGATCCCCTTTCCTGATGACTGGGGCAGTGCTGTGATGACAAAGAAGCAGTTCTAAGGGATGTCTACAAATAGAAAAAATTACTTCCCAGCCCTCCTACCAGTTCATTTTTAGTCCTTTGTTCAGCATAAAATGAAAGGCTCACTGCCAGAGATGATTTGGAACATTTACAATATTCTCCAATATTCTTTGGGGAAAATGTAGAGGCTGCTGGTGGTGAGTTATTTGTGGTCTCTTCTCCTTAGTTCCTCTCCAGATATAAAATAAAATTAGAGTAATGGACATAATTAACTCTGAGTCTCATCTCAGAAGAATAATTTATTACCAGGTTAAAACCCCTTGAACCAGAACTCTAAGTGATTTGTAGTGATTATTATACAACACTTTCACATTTTTGCTGACCTAGTTTACTTTTTAAAAAAAGAAGGGAAGAAACTGAATTATGGAGTGAAAATGAGGCTTACCAATTTCAACGATTGCACTGATTTTAACAGGCTATTTTTTAGAACCACCTTGAAACCATTATATTCTTGACTCATTGGCTATGTCAGGGTAACTAAGATTTTAGTTCACTTGGTCCTGCCAAAGGTGTTGAAAGTGCCATTGATGATACAGGTCAACCAGTTGTCATGTATGTGAACAGGCCACTCATTCAGCAGTTAACCTTTAACCTTTGTTCTCAAAAAGTTTGGACTCAGATTGAGAGGTGAAAAGTCAGAACACAAATGGAAATTTAGAAAAAAACATTCACAGCTGACAACATCTACATTGAGATACAATTAAATCAAAATTCTTTTTGATCCTTATCTTTGGAAGCATAGTGCTAGGAGGGAGAGACTAACACAAAGACATCTTCATATCCCAGTGATAAGTGTGGAGGCCAGACTAAAGTTGGAAAATTGAAGGAATAGCAAATATGTAAACGGCAATATGAAACAAAGCATGGGACAATCAAAATCACATATATGGAGAACTTGACAAGCAGCTGGTCTGGAGGCTGAGTTTGGTGTGTGCAGGGAGTTCAGTGAGCATGTGCCAAACTAGGGTGTTACAGAAAAGCATCGTGCTGGTGTTCTAATGCCACAGCTTATTCTTGCACCTTGACCTGGCCTGGACGTGTGTTACAAAAAGCAGTGGCACTTGGTGTAGGGTTTTGATTACGCATGGATTTACCTTATTGTTGAGGACTTGCACTGATGATTTCAGATGTGCTGCTCCTGCCCATTTCGCCTCATGTCAGAGACAGGTGAGGGTACTTATGGTAAATCCCACGACTGGAAGTGTTTGTGTTCTGTGTGAATTATTTGGAGAACTCTAGAAGTAAAAGCTGCAAATTGAAGTCCCTCATCCCTCTTTAACATAATTAACTCTAATGATATAACTAATTTGGATTTCACTGCAAAACTTTTCTGTTTAACTATTCAGAAGGAGATGACTAGCAGCTAAAATAGAAAAGGGTAATAATAATAATAAAAATTCATCAGGGCATGTTGGAGTAGATTTTTTTTTGCAAGCTTTAGTGGTTTTTGCTCTTCTTTTGTGAAAAGAAAGGAAATAATTCATCTACTATAACTTCTATTTATTGTTCTTTGCAGAATGTAAATGTTCTAAGTGGAGCTAGAAGGGAAATGAGAGAACTAAATTTGTTGCATTTGTAAATGTGCTCATATTTCTATTTCTTGTCAGCTTTGTCCTGTTTCAGAGGTGAAGACAGTTGTGTCCTTAACTACCTTTCCATTAAGATCAATAGTAAACTGAAATAGTAAGCGGAACACCAGAGCGTCACTAATACACCGACTGCTGCTGACAAACCAGGATCTCCAGTCTAATTATCTGTTGGATTAAACAATACTAAATATCTGATATTTCCTGGCATAGGGGCTCTTTGATACCAAAGTGAGAAATTTACTTTAACACAGGGAACACACAGCCCATGGAATATATCAATAAATCATTTATTGACCTCAATTAGTTTGTTCAAACCTTTTGCAGACAAAGGACCCTCCCCTTCCCCCTCTAGTCTTTCCTTTGGGACATGTGAGTGATGTTTTAAGAAACTGATAGTGTCTTAGACCCACAGCCCTGATAATGTGTATTTTGTGGACACTGTAGAGTGTCTGTCAATAGATCTATAGGGACTCATACCTGCCTGATGTTGTGTCATCTTCACACAAAGGACGAGTAAGGGACTGCTTTAGTTCCTATTTTTTCCTATATCCTTCAGCAGCAAGCACCTGAACTGCCTGTTGTGGAAAGGATTTGTGCATGCACACTACCAAAATGTATCTCTCCACACCTCGTTTGATTACTATTGTTATATTCAATTGAAATATATATTTTGCCAAAAAATGGTATATTGCTTTATTCTTATCTTACACACTCTTCCATTTTCAATAGAGAAAGACCAACTTTTTTTCTATTTAGTAACCTAATGTATTCTCATCCCTGACAAATTCATGGGAAAAACAGCATGTTTATTTTATAGTTTTCCCATATAAGTATTTTGGGCAGATAGATATTATTTGGCATGCAACTAAACCATTGTCTCAGGCTTATTTGTTATTTCTTTGTTTCCCAGCTATATAAAAAATGTTTAGATGGAATAATTCTAATCATCTTTTCTTAAAAATGGAATTAGCAAGCTTCATATAGCATTTCCCTGTTTCATGCTCCTATTTCTGAGTGCTCTGGATCCTAGATGAGACACAAAGCAAAACGGAACTAGTGAGCAGTGTGTGTGATGACAGATTTCTGGAGCTGAAAGACACATGACTAACAAAATGTAAAAATCAAACACACAAAAATAGGAGGGCACTTTAGACACTGTCAAATTATGAAACCCATCATTCTCTATGCACACTTCTGACCTTTCGATTGTTAGTGTGGGTATGTATGTTTGCACATAAAAAATGCAGGCAAACGCATTTGTCAGAAATTACTCTGAAGTTTCTATTTACGTCTCGCGTGGAAACCATGTACTTTTTACACATTCATTCTCTTTTATACCTTAATGGAAAACAAAAGTTACAATAATTAAAAGTTTTTAAAATGACCATCTTGAGGCATGGTGGTGATTTTCCATTCAGCACGTGCTCTGCGGTACTGAAGAGAGGCCCCCTAAAACCTTGCTCCATGCCATGAGTAGTGTTCCACCAGGGCGAGTGGCTTCTGACTTCTGAGTCCTAGACTCCTCATTGATAAAATGAAGGTCAGCCCTGGCTGGTGTGGCTGAGTGGACTGCGCGCGGGCCTGCAAATGAAAAAGATTGCTGGTTCCATCCCCAATCAGGGCACATGTCTGGGTTGTGGGCCAAGTGCCCAGTAGGGGACGTGGGGGTGGGGGAGGCAACCACACACTGATGTTTCCCTCCCTCTCCTCTCTCTAAAAATAAATAAATAAATCTTTAAAAAATGCAGGTCATATTTTCTCTTTCTCAGAACAATTGGCCAATTAAAGGTAATGTAATACTTTGTCTACCACAAAGAAGGGGCCCAGTCCTGGGTACCAATTTTTTTATTCATCACATCATCATCTGTTAATGACATCCTGTATGTACATTTGTCTCCTAGGATTGACCACCTGAACAAAATTCAGCTAGAGGGAGGGCTCAATGCTTGACAGCAAACAGTCATCTGAATAACTAATGTGTTGTGAGAAGTGAGCTGAACTTGGTGAATTAATCTTATTGCATAAGAAGCGATATAACAAATCTATGTCACAAAAACATAATATTCAATAAAATCACATTAAAAATTACTGAAGAAACTGCTTTAAAGTTTTGCCTCCATGGCTGTGACACCTAACAAGGGATGCAACTGTGGGGAAATTGCTTTTCATTTGTGACATGTTCTTCCTCTTCTGGGACTGAGAATTACCTCTGATAATCAGGAATCTTTCATCGGGGTTATGTGAAGAGTGGGACTATCACACTTTGATTGCATTTCCTCTATATTCAGAGGAAGAGAGTGATTTTCCTTATTTGAAATAAGTAAAGATTTTATTTTCTTGAAATGAATATAATCCCCCTCAAGCACTGAATTTGGTTCTTAAAATTCTGATCATGTCCTAGAACTGCACGTTTGGTCAAATAATGTAGATCCGATTTGAGTGTGTGAGTGTGTATGCATGCATGTGTGTATTGAGGCTCACTCTGTTTATACTGTTATACCAAAAAAAAAAAGGTCATTATTTAACTTTTCTTATTTTTTATTGTTTAACTGTAGATAGTGTCCCCTCTAGTTGTCAGTTACCTTTTTGGGGCCATACCATCCTTTGTCAGATGCACCAGCTATGGAAGTGAACTCAGAAGAAATACAACCTCTCCAAGGTTGGCACCACTTCTCACCCCTATTCTCTCCTCAGTGCTACTGAGCATTGCTCAACAAATATGCCTGGGATGAGTAATATGTGTAACACATTCTACTCTGAAGGACTTTTATACACTTGTCATGATGAAGGTCAAGATAATATCATATAATGTTAAAGAGATGATCTGACAAAATATTAGTATTTACAAGTTACTTCAAGGAAGGGAAGAATTTCAGAAAGGGGCATGTTAGATTTTTTTTTTTTTGGTATGGCTCAATCTGCAGAAAAATTTGTATTTCCTTTTCTGGGAACCTCCATTCTAATTACATTCTGGGAGGAGAACTGTGCTCACGGAAGACCAAATGGAAAACAATAGCAAATGCTTGCTCCACAAAACATCCATAGTACCCAACAGAGATGTCTGCTATGAACTTTGATTTCTTTTCTCGATAAAGTGCTACCTTCACTTAATGCTGTAAAATAAAGAATCTCATCAACTTTCTATGGACTGTTTTAAATAAAAAGTTAAGAAAGGCAAGGCTTAAAAGCAAAGCCCTCATCTAGCATAGGTACATTATTAACACATTTAATTAAAGCGTGATTGTTGTAAGTGAAGTGTCATGGGGCTTGATGATTTTGCAGACCTCAAACTAAATTTCCTTCCCTAATTCTACCTGATGTCCTAGCAAATGCGGAGTCACCTGTGGACGTGTCCTCACACAATGTAGCTCCTGAGTATGTGAATTTCAGAAAACCTGGCTTTGAGTCTTAGCTCTAAAATTGCTAAGATTATGAGGCTTTTAACCCTCTGATTTTTTTTTTTTTTACCTGTGAAAACAGTTCCTGTAGCAATTAAGTAACAGAATCTGATAAGGTGTGTAAGGGACTACATAGTATAACACACAATAGATGTGTTCTCTCTTTCGTCTACACTGGTCCTTAAGTGAATTCGTGTTGAATTCATTTGTGTTGCTTTTCCATGGCCACACCTTTCTATAAACCAACAAATGTTATTGCTAAGCAGTCCTGCACCTTGACAAATATATTTCCATCACTGCAGCTCATGGGTGGAAGTCAAATAACCTTTTCCAGATTGTTTGTCTTTCCTGAAACTCCTGTTTGTTTTGCTAAAAATAATTGGAAACCGAAGAGTGAAATGAGTGGTCACGTGCAGTACCACAGGCTTAGGTTAAAACCACGAGACACTTGAATTTCATATATTTTAATCCCATTTTTAGATGAGTGTATTAACTCTATCTTTAATGAATAATTATTGAGTTACATTGAATTAAAGCAAAGGAAAACTTTCTCAAAATTTTTAGAAACCACTTTTCTCTTGTGTTTTCAATCTTCTCTCACTCAGCAGAAACAGAATTGATGACTATGGTCCCTGGACCTTTAGGTACTTACAAAAGTTTTTTTTTTACAAAGCACCAGGATATGGTGAAGACAATATTTTGGGCACTGTTTAATTGTACCATCTGAATGAGCATTTAATGTGCTATCTTCTCCTACTATGAATCAAACATGAATAGATTATATTAGTCATATTTTTTCAGTTAATGGAAATGTCAAAAGAACCTTCAAACATGAATGAAATTTCTCCCCCTTCCTGTACTTAGAGAATTTCACTCACAGTTCTGAAATTGATTCTTCTCAGAAGACCCTGCTTTTTATGCCTCTGACCTTTCAGATCACCCACTACTGTCCTTTTAATACACAATTTTTCAAGTTACTATTCTTATTTTTCCCCTTACTAGCCTCTGGCATTTCTGTTCTGCGAAGCATGCTTGTAAGTTTGAACTTCTAGTAGTGGCTTGAAGAAGCAACATTTTGGGTCAATCTGTCATCATTTCTTTCTGGCAACCTCCCCATCATCAGATATTTAAAAAAAAAAATGACTGATTTCCATGTTAATATTTTATAAATTTAATACTTAAATTAAAAAATCCTGATGTTACTTTTCTTTTTGTCCTCATGCATCTGTGGTTAATGAGAGTAAATAATCTTTGTGTCAGAGTAATCTTTTGAAGGAGGTCACGAAAATTGTGTGTGGAGCAAACATAAGTATAACAATTAAGCCCAGAGTCCTCTCCCCAGTCCCTCGCTGTGGAAAACACTAAAGAACGTTATAAGTGAATTAGCCCTTGAACTCTCTCCTCTTCCATTCTCTCCTAATAGGCTGTGGGGAGAGGAAAATTTTCCAGGACAAAAATACTCCTGCTGTGAACTGTCTTAATACAAAACCTCACCAACTTACAGATCGTGTCCTGTCTTATCACTGCTGAACAGGCCTTGGGGTTTGAAAGGGTTTAGAAATTTGCTTAAGTTGCTACTTCCTGACATAATGAGGAAATCAATGTGTCTTGCCTTTCGAAAGGCTTCTGAGTTCAGATTAATTCAACCAGAGTATGTCACGATAAGGAGCAATGTACTTCAAAGGCTTTCTCATCAACTTGGAATCACAGATCATTTACAGATAACACCTTGTTCATTTATGGACTGGGACCCCCATACTCTGTGTCTTTAAGAATAAACTTCATTATTTTGCCATAGGTGCCTTTGGTGATCGTGAGTGATATGCTAGGATTCACAGAAGCACTGCTCTAATTCAGCTAAGACTTTGAGACTGTGAGAGGAAACCAATTTGTTCCAACAAAACATCTGGAGCTTGCTGTGTTTAAATTATCTTTTACTTATTCAAACACTTCGTTTAAGGAGGCGGGCTAACTGCCAATGGGAGATGAAAGAGCAAACTTCTGGGACCTCCCAGGAGCCCCCCCGTATATCATATCTCTGCAGCAGTTAAACAAATGGGTGTGCAGGTGGATGGATGTGACTTTACACACACACAAGTGGGGTCCCTCGCCTTCTTGGGCCAAGTGTATCTCTTGTTCCCTGGCAATTCCTGCACTGTGACTGTAGGGTGAGTGCCTGATCAAAGAACTGCAGCCTGTGCAAAGTTACCTGCTGTGTTTACGGGAAGTGATACTTCTACCAAAATGTAACTGCCTGTGAGGCCCTTTCCTCCTGATTATCTGAGGATAAGCATGTGAGAGGGAGAGCCTAGAAAATCTATACTGTTTTTTCTCATTCTCCATGTGGAACCATTTGTATCTATATTAAGTTAAACACGAATCCATATTTACGTCTCCAGCTCTACTGCATTAATCACCGCTATGGTCATTCCAGCACGGCCCCTTACTTGTAGGCTCCCTCCAACAGGGAGACACTGGTTTCCACTCTCCTGTTTGTGCACTTACTGAACTGTGCATGTGCAGCACGTATGTCCGGAGCATTGTAAAAATTACTCACCTATATTTCCTTTCATGCAAAACAGCTTTATCAACCAGAACGCAAGGCTTACACAATTGTTTTTGCCCTTGTCTTACAGACTCCACTCATTTCCAAAGCTACTTAGGTCAGACTCTTGACACCCATTGCCCTGCAGGCAGAGCTTTTCATGTATCTATAATACAGTTAGATTGTTTTAGTACATTATGCATTCTATCCCAAGATCCTCAACCTCCTCAGTAATTTTGTATTATTTTTTATTTTTTAAGTTTAACCTTTTTTGTATTTTTTTCTGTTACCATTTAGTCCCCTTATACCCACCTCCCTCCCAGCAATCACCACACCGCTGTCTATACTCAGTAATTTGTATTTTAAACTTGCACCCATTAAGGTTTACCCTGTGCTGTAAAGTCCAATGGGTTTTTGATAAATTCATAATGTTATTTTCTACAATTACAGTATCAAACAGAGGAGTTTTACTGTCCTAAAAAAATACCCCATACCTCATTTTCCTGGGGATTGTCCAATTCATCAACTATACAAATAAATTTTGCTTATGTCTCTGATAAATACAATCAGGATAGTTTCTTTTTAAGGTATGGAAACTCTGAGGAAATCAGATATCCCTTATGTAAAATACTCAGTGAAGGAACCCTTGCAAGTCTGCAGGGCTAGTGTGGAAAGAATCCTCTTTACTTATCACCTTCAAGAGACTGCACCAGTGTCTTACCATCTCACAGCTCTTCTCCTGAAGCCTTTTGAGATTTGCAATGGCTTAACCAATTTAGTCTGTCAAAGAGTCAAAATATTTCAGGTATAGAAATACAATGCTGTTCTATATTTCAGCATCTATTCATTCTTTTTATGTCTGTCAAGAAGGGAGTGGCTGATCAGCTGAATAAATTATTCCAGTTTCTTTTCTTATGAAATTGAGATAGTAAACATTTATTAAATTAAGGAATAAGGGGTATAGGTGAAGGCACCCAGGAGAAGGTCTGGGGAGGAGGTAAATGCATATTTCCCTTGTTAGAAGGTGTTGGAGGGCAGGACATAGCAGGCATCTCTTAAGAGCTGTTCTGAGTAATCAGTAAGAAGATTGATCACTTATTTAATATAGTCACATGCTGGCCAAAGACTCAGAAAATTAAAGTTACTCACCCAGCACTTTGCTGAGAAAGTAGTAATTTTACAATTTTAAGTTACTTGGGAAGTTTCCAACTCTGCTACTTCATAAGGGTCATTTATATGATAGCAAAGGAAAGTGTATTTTGCAAAACCCCTCTAAAAATGGGAACATTTTCACTGAAAGTATCAGGGTTCATTTTCCAATATGCTCACTAAATATACAAGCATTTTACAAAAAATAAAATACTTTTCATTTTCTCATATTGATGTAACCTGTGTGGGCATTTCCAAGCTTGTAATTAAAAATGTTTGTCAAAACATAGTTTGCAGGACTTAATGTTAGGTTTTTTCCATACTTAATTGTAACCCTTATGAATGTCCTGCTACTTATTCTAGGAAGTATAAATAGAACACATTTTCCAAAAATAACAAGCAGCAGGTATAATTGCAGATAATACTTCTGAAATCACTAAAATGTGAAAATAGATTATCAAGGTTCAGAGACTTGAGAAAACCACTTATAATAAGTTTTTCAGTAGCTTTCTGTGCTATTTAGTATTTGCGAGCAATATGATATAACAGACACACCAATAAGAGTATTAACATATCTATTGAATGTCTTAGCTGGCTGTGTTTTGCCATATTGGAAATGGGAGACAAAAATGATTATTTTTGACTTACACAAAATGTTTAGTATCTACTAAATTATTAAAACAATCTCATGAGAAAAGAGTGAAATAACATAAAAGCAGAACAATTTTATTTCCATCAAAGTTATTGACAGTACTGTACAAACGGTGGAGTCCTGATTTTTTCATTGCTCTTGTCCTCAACTAAAAATCAGGATGAAAAATGTACTGGTTCTACTCTTTAGCTTGGGTCATCTAAGAAGACTTCCTGAAGGCACAATATGACAGGTGTTCACAAATAAGGTAACATAGCTAATACCTTAAATGGAAAATTAACATGTGACAGCTAATGATGAATTTCTTTTGAGACACATACTCACACACAAGATGGAAAATATTTGCACTGTGAGTATGTTTGTCTCTCTAGGGTTGCATACATTTCAGCTACATGGTATTGTGCAAGAATTATTAATTGAAAGAGGTAATAATAGCCATGAATAAAAGCAACTGCTGAGCAGGATATGTCCATGGGCTGAATTTGATGCTCCTAATTTTCACTGGTGCTGTCCTCAGATGAGTCACTGGCGCAGGATCAGGCATCACATTCTGGTCCTTGGAGATCTCAGGGACTATAGGAGGAGACCCAAGAGGGACCCAGCTTATTAATGCCAATGAATTGGTCAGTATTTCAGTACCTAAATCAGAGCCAATTTCAGGAGGACCATGTAGGCCATTTCAGCACCTTTGATAATGAAGTATAATATCAACCTCACTTCTTAACTTATTCAACTTACAATTACTGTGTAACAAGTACATTCCCCACACTGTACAAAGCACTCTGTTACGGATTTGAGTAAGAAAATTGCTACTATATGGAACTCACTATTCTCAGAGAAAAATCTGACCTTGATTATAAAGCAGGTCTATTTTATCTCTTTTGAAAAACCCTTTACCCATAAATTCTACTTTTCTGTCATTGAAAATCTAATCTTTGCATGATTCCCCTATTATCTTTCAAACCTATCTGAGGTTTTTCCATTTTTTTCTTGTGGTACAGCAAATATATGAATCTTAATTATTCTAAATACATAAAAAATAAAGTAAAAAGTTGAGTATATTTGTCATTAATTTATTTTTATGTTCTCTTTTTTGATGACCAAATCCCCTCAAATACCCTGTTTAGATATATAAAAATATATCAAATTAGGTCTCAGATAATCTAGAGATTTAAATATAAATGACATACCTTTCAGAAAATAATATAGAAGAACTATTTCAAAACAAATCCCCTGTCTTTATGTTTTTGATAAATGAAGTTTTCTAATTTGAATGCCATTGAGTGTATTAGTCTTTTTCTTTATGGCATATGCTTAGCTTATGGCCTGTATCTCAAATTTCCATGTGTCTCGTGTGTCTCATTTCTCTGGTTGTTATTTTTCTAGTTCTTGGTCACCCTGATGTATTTCCTGAGTGTATGTATATGTGTGTGTTTTTAAATTTATATCCAGCTGTGTTTTATTGTTAGAAACATTCTGACCATTGGTTGAAGGCATATTTCTATAAATTATTTGCTTTTGCTTCTGTCTAGGGTAAACTATGGCCCATTTAAAAATAAGTTCAGAATTTGAGGTTCTTCATAATGTATAGACTGTGGATTTTCAGGTCCCAACTTGATGTGAGGTTGGCCATGGGTAACCTTTAAACACACAAGCACATCGTTTTGGGTTCCAAGTGTTGCACTCCTGTCTGCAGTGGAGGCCACGCCTATGAAACAGAACGTGGGGTATCTTCTGCTCCATTTCCACGAGAGTCACATCACACCCCCAGGGGACCTCGAAAGAAGATTCTACCTCTGTTACTTTTTATCTCTCTGGTTTCCCACATTTCTTTCCCTTAATTCATTAGCATGTCAATTAAGTGTTAACTTGCATTTAAAAAAATATATATTTTATTCAGAATTATATTAATTATATTATGAACTAATAATTATATTAGTAATTCCTTTTTTTATTGTAATAGGACTGTTTAGGATATTTTCTCCCACTCTAATATTAGGAAATCTGCAATCATTTTGTTTTCTTGTCTTTGTTTTATCATTATCTTTCCCTTCTCTCCACTTTTAAGTTATTTATTCTCTGAATTCTTTGAAAATTCTATTATCTGATTTCTTTATTTCCTTGTATCAGTAGCAACACAGTTCAGAGTTTTACAAATGCAATTCAATAAATATTTTCCAAGCATTTGAGAAATGATAAGTGGAAATAAGAGTGTCTCCTCAAAGCACTGTCACTTTTTGCTCTGCAAACGAGTAACTCAACACCCAGGAGAATCTTTGTTTGCAATGCTGAATTGCCAATGCATTCATGCAGGATCTGAAATAAATTCCCACAAACTTTAGCTTGGCATTTTCTCTATTAAAATATGCATTTTTAAGATTTTGATAGTCTACAAATGCATATTTTTTCCAGAGTGAATATAACTCTATTCCATAGGCTATAGAGTTAGTTTATATGATGGCATGTTATTTGACAGTTGAAAAAAAAAAGAGGAGGTTGTAAACACTGATGTGTGAATGACTGGGGAAAATAAGGCCTGCTCGGAAACATTTCTGGCTATGGGAAGCTTAAAGTGAATGATAAAAGGGCCCCCAGTTACCAGAGGGTGGTATGTTACAAATGCCATGGCAAACAGAGTGAGTGCTATCTTGGACATTGGGGAGCACCACAGTAAATGCTGGTTGCAAATTTCATCCGGAAATCAGACACACAAACTCTGGTGCTGGCTGGGCACTTTTACAGGTGAGGGACTTCTCTGTGACTCGGTTTGAGAGGATCTTCTCTACATCCATTCAGGAGTAATACTGAAAATGAAATAATTGGGCAGGACCATTGTATAAATTTAGTGAAAGAAAACTTCCAGAAAAGAATTTAACTCTTTTCACCGTCAAATTTAACTTAAGAAAGTTTACCTGGAAGTCTACTATTTGTCTTAAACATTCATTTTAGACATAAGGAGAGCATTGAAACCTCATATTCATGCAAAAGGGAAGGACTTGAAATACAGTTTCATAGTAGTTAAACATTCATTCCTCTTTCCCCTGAAGCTTGTAGTAGTTTAGATGATCTGCAAACAATATAAAGGATTGAGGTAATTATCACTCTTAAAATGCCAGGAAAAACTGTTGAGTTACCTGCTTTGACGGGGACAGTTCTCCATCTTCCTTCCTAACTCTGATTTCCCACTTCCCCACTGCTCGGCATGTAGATAGCATATGTATTTTTAAATTGGCAATTATCATTTTAATCTCCATTATGGGTTTAAAACCTTTGCTTGCACTGAATCAGTGTGACTTTAAGCAAAAGTCCATTTATTAAATCTTTTATTAGGCTTTTCATTATGCATGCTTGTAAAGATCTTAATAGAGATGTTAAGTAATGAAATTTTGCAAGTCCCTACAATCTTCATAAATCTCCATAAATTGACTCTTTATGAGAAACCTGCTTTCATTGTGTCTGATTTTTATTCATATGCAACCAAAATGTTAATATACTTTAATTAGAGCTAATATGATTTATCTCTTCACTCATTATATAAGTTAATTTTCTTCTAAAGAAGTCCTGTTTTCAAATTCTCTCCAGCAGTGTAGAATTAAAGTAATTATAGTTTGGCTCAGGAAATTAGTCATGAAGTTTTACGAATGCTAAAATAAATTGGAGTTTTCGTAGGATAGATTAGGCCATATGCTTTACAGAAGGAAAAAGGGGAAAGGAAATGATTTCTGTTATTGAGTTTCCTGCTGGGAATATACTGAAGGTACATAACAAGTCTGGACATTGCAAAACCTGGGGCAGAAAGAATGGTCTTCGTTTTTATAACTTTCAATAGATCAAAGTGATTAAGAACGCTTTTGTTTAGAATCTAGGCATAATTCCAACACTGAACAAGAAATTGCTCTTTACTCAACATCTGGCTTCATAATTTTTTTGTTTCATTGAGTGATGAGCTAAAAAAATGTTATAAAGATTACCAGAAAATTTGTAATAATCTGTGTCTTGTTTCAGCTAGGGGATTAAGGTTTTCCTTTTCTAAATGTTCTACAATGTCCCTCTTACCCCTCTGCACATTCTCCCAGTGTGACATCCCCACACCTTCAAAAGTAAATTTGGAATTATATTATTGTGTATTTTTCTCACACATACAAAGATATCACTCATTAAATGTTTTGTAGGTATTAAAATTCACAATGTGTTTCTTTTTTCTTTTCTTTTACTTTTTTTATTTTTATTGTTGTTCTTGCACAGTTTTCTGTCTTTTACTCCCATCCCAGCCCACCACCCCAGCCCTCCCCACCACCCACCCATTTCCAACCCCCTTGTTTTTGTCCATTTGTCTTTTATACTTGTTGCTCTAAGCCCTTCCCCTTTTCCCCTGTTCCCCTGAAATTCCCTCCCCTCTCCCCTCTGGTGACTGTCAGCCTGTTCTCAATTTCAGTGTCTTTGTTTATATTTTGCTTGTTTGTTCATTTTGTTGATTAGGGTCCTGTTAAAGGTGAGATCATATGGTATTTGTCTTGCACCACCTGGCTTATTTTGCTTAGCATAATGCTCTCCAGTTCCATCCATGCTGTTGCAAAGGGTAGGAGCTCCTTCTTTCTTTCTGCTGCATAGAATTCCATTGTCTAAATGTACCATAGTTTCTTGATCCATTCTTTTACTGATGAGCACCTAGGTTGCTTCCAACACCTGGCTATTGTACATTGTGCTACTATGAACATTGGGGTGCACAGGTTCTTTTGGATTGGTGCTCAGGGTTCTTAGGATATAATCCTAACAGTGGAATTGCTGGGTCAAAAGGTAGATCCACTTTTAGTTTTCTTAGAAAATTCCATACTGCTTTCCATAGTGGTTGTACCAGTCTGCAATCCCACCAACAGTGCACTAAGGTCTCCTTTTCTCCACATCCTCTCCAACACTTGCTGTTTGTTGCTTTGTTTATGATGGCCATTCTGACTGGTGTGAAGTGGTATCTCATTGTGGTCTTAATTTCCATCTCTCTGGTAGCTAACGATATTGAACATCTTTTCATGTGTCTCTGGATCCTCTGTATGTCCTCCTTGGAGAATTGTCTGTTCAAGTCCTTTGCCCATTTTTTAATTGGGTTGCTTGTCTTCTTAGAGTGGAGTCGTGTAAGTTCTTTGTATATTTTTGAGATTAAACCCTTGTCTGAGGTATCATTGGCAAATATGTTTTCCTATACAGTTGGTTCTCTTTTTATTTTAATACTGTTTTCTTTAGCTGTGCAGAAGCTTTTTATTTTGATGAGATCTCATTTGCATTTCTTTTTTTTCTAATGCTAAAGGTGAACACATTTATTTTAATTAAACAATAACTTCACAGATATATTCTTTGTGAATTAAATAAAATACTTCTATTCTGAAAAAAATATTTATTTTCTGGATTCACAAAGGTTGTGGGGAAACAGAGTTCACAGGAAAAATAAGCTGAGAACCACAGCATAAGGGGAAAAATAAAATAAATATAGGAAATATATTCCAAAATTAATTTCTGCTATTCTAGCATTGCAGTATTACATGGAAGTCTGTTCCCAGTTTTTGGTTCTTATATGAAATTTTCAGAATATAGTATTTAATTCTTATGTATAAAAAGTTATGGAAAAGGACTTTATTATTTGTTCAGTTTTCTACGTAAATCACAGCCCCTTGCATATTCTTGATACATTATCAGTGAACACATTATGTGTTCACTCCTGGCGATCTTTCTCACTTGCCACTTTACTTGTTTCTTCTGGTGGACAGATCAACCTCTAAAGTCACAAGGGTTATCCATGTTTGTGAATGTGTATGTGTGCAAGCCTCTGTTAGCTACCTGATGGATGCCCCTCAGATGTTGTAGATACTCAGTGATTGAGGACCAAAGAGGTGTTTCCATTGTGCTATTCATCATATAGATTTCCTTACTCATGAAATGTTTTGTAGGCTTACCTACAATGCATTTCTTTTTCTCATGGATGAGAAATTCTGCCTACTGCTAATCATGTCCTTTTATAGAAGAAGTTATTAAGTGTCTCTACAGTTTAGCTTATTGAGTACATTGAGAAATGTGTTATCTGTTTTTGTCTTTGAAATTTTAACATGTTCACTTTGGTTATAAAAACATTCATACCAAAAATATCCTGTAACATTGGGATTAGGACTATGGACATCAGATTCTGTCTTGGATTTCTGTTTTGGTTACCTACTTACTGGCTTTGTGGTCAAGAATATGTTACATTAAATTAGATATTTTTCATTTCACAAATGAATATAAGAATACTTATTATTCATGATTATTTGGAGCAAAATATATAAAATACCTAGTATAGTGTCTGATACATAGTAGGGTCTCAAGATGGCAAGTTATATTCTCATGCATTCATTCAGTAAAAATTTGGACATTACATAGAATGAGGATTAAGCTACAACCTTTTAGGTCAGAAGATCTAGGTTTAAATCCAGTTTCTACCCTTTGATGTCTATGTACAACACTTACAGCAGCTTTTTCGATGAAAATATGATACAAATGAATATATCATAGGTAATTTCAAGTTTTCTAGGAATCATGTTAAAAATGTGTGCAATGAGTTTTAATCATTTATTTTATTTACATGATATATGCCAAATGTAATCATTATAAAAATATAATATGGCATTTCACACTGTTTCTTTCAAAGACTTATAAATCCAGTGTGCATTGCACACTTTGAACACGTCCTAATTTGGATTTTGCCAGATTTACATGTTCAACGGCCCATGTGGGCCCATGACTGCCATACTGGAGAGTATAGACTAGGGGAAAGGTCTGGCATATAGCAACTTTTTGTGTAAGTATTATATTTAATTTTTTATATGTTAAAAATGCCATAGTACATATGTATAGATTACCATTCAAATCAAAGAAGACAATGTACAATAGGTAAGGCACTTTGCATAGAAGTCTGGCTCCTAAACAGGAGGAGTCTGTTGATATTATCAATACTATTATTATTTGTAAAATGTTACATTGGGAAATATGGTTACAGAAATGATTACAGTTCTTCCCCTGCCCTTGAGGAGACCAGTGGTAACTGTAGGCCAATATCCTATCACTATTTTTTAAGTGATCATTGTTTTATGCTCACCTAGTGCTATTTTCCTATTATATCAAGCGAAATGTACTTTTAAATATTTCTCCTGGACCTTGTTTACAAGCAGGGTTTCAGAACATGATTAACATAAGTTTTTTAGTCTTTGGCTATAAGAAGCATGTGAACCAAAGCAACTGAAACTTTATTTATTTATTTATTTAATTTTCATTCTTGTTGTACTTGTTTCAAGTACAGTTTTCTGCCTTTACCCCATCCTAGCCCACCCCCAGCCCTCCCCCCTCCCTCCCATTTCCACCCCCCTTGTTATTGTCCATAAGTCCTTTAAACTTGTTCCTGCAAACCCTTCCCCTTTTCCCCTGAAATTCCCTCCCCTCTTCCCTCTTGTCACTGTCAGCCTGTTCTCTATTTTAGTCTTTGGTTATATGTTGCTTGTTTGTTTTGTTGATTAGGTTCCTGTTAAAGGTCATATGGTATTTGTCTTTCACCACCTGGCTTATTTCGCTTAACATAATGCTTTCCAGTTCCATCCATGCTGTTGTAAAGGGTAGGAGCTCCTTCTTTCTTTCTCCTGCATAGAATTCCATTGTGTAAATGTACCATAGTTTTTGGATCCAATCATTTACTGATGGGTACCTAGGTTGCTTCCAGAACTTGGCTATTGTAAATTGTGCTACTATGAACATCGAGGTGCATAGGTTCTTTTGGAGTGGTGTTTCAGGGTTCTTAGGATACAATCCTTGCAGTGGGATTGCTGGGTCAAAAGGCAGATCCACTTTCAATTTTCTGAGAAAAGTCCATACTGTTTTCCATAGTGGTTGTACCAATCTGCAATCCCAACAGAGCACTAGGGTTCCCTTTTCTCCACAACCAGTACAGCACTTGTTTGTTGTTTTGTTTACAATGGCCATTCTGACTGGTGTGAGGTGCTATGTCATTGTGGTTTTAATTTGCATCTTTCTGATAGCTAGTGATACTAAATATCTTTTCATGTGTCTCTGGATCCACTGTATGTCCTCCTTGGAGAAGTGTCTGTTTAAGTCCTTAGCCCATTTTTTAATTGGGTTGCTTGTCTTAGAGTGGAGTCATGTGTGTTCTTTATATATTTTGGAGATTAAGCCCTCATCTGAGGTATCATTGGCAAAGATGTTTTCCCATACAGTTGGTTCTGTTCTTATTTTGAATCTGTTTTCTTTAGCCATGGTGAAGACTTTTATTTTGATGAGATCCCATTTGTTTATTCTTTCCTTTATGTCTCTTGCTCTAGGGGACATATCTGTTAAAATATTGCTGGTTGAAATATCAGAGATTTTCTTTTGTATGTTCTCCTCTAGGACTTTAATGGTGTCATGACTTATATTTAAATCTTTTATCCACCTTGAATTTGTTTTTGTGTGTGGTGTAAATTAGTGCTCAAGTTTCATTTTTTTTGCACATAGCTGTCTAGTTTTCCCAACACCACTTGTTGAAGAGGCTATTTTTACTCCATTTTATGTTGCTGCCCCCTTTGTCAAATATTAATTGACCATAGAGACTTGAGTTTATTTCTGGGCTCTCTGGTCTCTTCCACTGGTCCATGTGCCTGTTTTTATGCCAGTACCAGGCTGTTTTGATTACAGTGGCTTTGTAATGCAGTTTGGTATCAGGTATTGTGATCCCTCCTACTTTGCTCTTCTTTCTCAAAATTGCAGCAGCTATTCAGGGTCATTTATGGTTCCATATAAATTTTTGAAGTGTTTGTTCTATCTCTGTGAAATACGTTATTGGTACTTTAATAGGTATTGTATTGAATCTGTACATTGCTTTGGGTAGTATGGACATTTTGATGATGTTAATTCTTCTGATCCATGAACATGGTATATGTTTCCATTTGTTTGTGTCTTCCTGGATTTCTTTCTTCAGTGTTGTGTAGTTTTCTGCATACAGGTCTTTTACCTCCTTGGTTAGGTTTATTCCTAGGTATTTTATTTTTCTTGTTGCTATATCGAATGGGATTTTTTTCTTGACTTCTGATTCTGCTGTTTCATTGTTGGTATACAAAAATGTCTTTGATTTCTGGATATTCATTTTGTATCACACTGTTTTGCCAAATTCATTTATTAGGTTGAGCAGTTTTTTGGTGGAGTCTATTGGATTTTCTATGTACACTATCATGTCATCTGCAAACAATCACAGTTTTGTTTCCTCCTTTCCAATTTGCATGCCTTTTATTTCCTTTTCTTGTCTAATCACTGTGGCTAAAACTTCCAATACTATGTTGAATAGAAGTGGTGAAAATAGACAACCTTGTCTTATTCCTGATCTTAGTGGAAAAGATCTTAGTTTTTGCCCATTGAGTATGATGTTGGCTGTAGGTCTCTCACATATGGCCTTTATTGTGTTGAGGAATGCTCCCTCTATTCCCACTTTGCTGGGTGTTTTTATCATAAATGGGTGTTGTGCCTTATCAAATGCTTTTTCCACATCTATTGATATGATCATGTGATTTTTGTCTTTGCTTTTGTTTTTGTGATGTATTACATTTATTGACTTGCAAATATTGAACCATCCTTGCATTCCTGGGATGAATCCCACTTGGTCATGGCATATGATCTTTTTGATGTATTGTTAGATGCTGTTTGCCAATATTTTGTTGAGGATTTTAGCATCTATGCTCATCAGCAATATTGGCCTGAAGTTTTCTTTCTTTGTTGTGTCTTTATCTGGTTTTGGGATTAGGGTGATGCTGATTCGTAAAAAGAGTTTTGGAGTCTCCCGTCATTTTGGACTTTTTGGAATAGTCTGTGAAGGGTAGGGGTCAGCTGTTCCTATAATGCTTTGTAGAATTCTCCTGTGAAACCGTCTGGTCCAGAAATTTCATGTTCTGTGGGTTTTTTGATTACTGCTTCAATTTATCTGCTGTTATTGGCCTGCTCAACTTTCTGCTTCTTCTTCATTAAGTATTGAAAGATTATATTTTTCTGTAAATTTATCCATTTCACCTAGGTTTTCAATTTTTTTGGCATACAGTTCTTCATAGTAATTTCATACAATCCTTTGTATTTTTATGGTGTCAGTTGTAATCTCTCCTCTTTCATTTCTGATCGTCTTTATTTGGGTCCTCTCTTGTTTTTTCTTGATGAGCCTGCTTAAAGGCTTGTTGATTTTGTTTACCTTTTCAAAGAACCAGCTCCTGGATTCATTGATCCTTATAATTGTGCTTTTAGTCTCCATGCCATGTAATTCTGCTCAGATCTTGGTTATTTCCTTCCTACTTGCTTTGGGTGGTCTTTGTTGTTGTTCCTTGAGTTCTTGTAGGCATAGGGTTAGGTTGTTTGTTTGAAATGTTTCTATCTTTTTTTAGGTAGGCCTGTATCACTATGAACTTCCCTCTCAGGACTGCCTTTACTGTGTCCCATGAGTTTGGGGTTGCTGTGAGTTCATTTCATTTGTTTCCATAAACTCTTTTATTTCTTCCCTAATTTCACTCATGACACATTCATTGTTTAATAACATGCTATTCAATCTCCATGATTTTGAGTGTTTTGGGTTTTCTCCTTGGGGTTGGTTTCTAGTTTCAGTCCCTTGTGGCTGGAGAAAATGCTTGGTATGATTTAAATTTTCTTGAATTTGTTGAGGCTTGTTTTGTGTCCTATCATGTGACCTATCTTTGAAAATGTTCCATATGCATTTAAAAAGAATGTGTATTTGGCTTCTTTGGGATGAAAGGCTCTCTATATACATCAGTTAAATCCATTCCATCTAGGGCATTGTTCAATGCCACAATATCTTTGTCGATATTTTGTTTGGAAGATCTGTCCATTTTTGACAGTGGGCTGTTAAAATCTCCTATTATAATTGTGTTGCTGTCAATATCTTTCTTGAAGTCCTCCAAGATTTACTTTATGTATTTGGGTGTTCCTATGCTGGGTGCACATATATATACAATGTTTATGTCTTCTTGGTGGATTCTTCCCTTGAGTAATATGAAGTGACCTTCTGGGTCTCTCTTTATGGCCCCTTTTTTGAAGTCTATTTTGTCTGATATGAGTAATGCTATCCCAGCTTTTTTTTCCTGTCCTTCTGCTTGGAAAATTTGTTTCCAACCCTTCACTTTGAGTCTGTGTAGGTCTTTTGTCCTGAGGTGGGTCTCTTGTAGGTAGCATATGTGTGGGTCATGGTTTGTCATCAATTCAGCTATTCTATGTCTTTTGATTGGAGCATTTAATCCATTTACATTTAAGGTTATTATTGATAGGTACTTATCCATTGCCATTTTTGTGCCTGTGTTCTTCTTTCTCTCTCTCTCTTTCTTTTCTTTCCTTTCCTTAAAGCAGTCCCTTTAGCATCTCTTGCAGAACTGGTTTTGTGGAGGTGTATAATTTTAGACTTCTTTTGTCTGGGAAGTTCCTTATTTGGCCTTCTACCATAGTTGACAGCCTTGTTGAGTAAAGTAGCCTTAGTTGCAGGCCTCTGGTTCTCATTACTTGGAATATTTATTGCCATTCTCTTCTGGCTTGGAGCATTTCCATTGAGAAGTCAGCTGCTAACCTTATTAGGGCTCCTGATTTATGTTACTTCCTATTTCTCCCTTGCTGCCTTTAAGATTTTCTCTTTGTCTTGGAATTTTGCCATTTTAATTATGATGTGTCTTGAAGGGGGCCTCTTTGGGTTCTTCTTGATTGGGACTTTCTGTGTTTCCTAGATTTGTGTGACTTGTTCTCTCATCAAGTTTTCCATCATTACTTTTGCAAGCAGGTTTTCTATCACTTGCTCTTCTTCTTCTCCTTTTGGTATACCTATCATATGGATATTATTACATTTCACATTGTCCTGCATTTCCCTTAATCCCTCTTCATTCTTTCTGAGTCTCTTTTCCTTTTCTTGCTCTTTCTGGGTGTTTTTTTTTTTTTTTTTTTTTTACCTTATCCTCCAGCTCACTGATCCAATCTTCTGCTTCATCAAGACTTCTACTGTATTCTTCAGTTCAGAAATTGCATTCTTCATTTCCTCTTGGCCCTTGTTGATAGTTTCTAGTTCCTTTTTCATGTTGATATGGTTTGCAGTGAGTTCATTGTAGTTTCCCTGTAGTTTTTGGTAGTTCATTGTGAGCTCATTGACCTTGCCAATAACTGTTGCTTTGAACTCAATATCTGATGGTTTAGTTGCCTCTATTTCATTTAGCATTCCTTTTGAGGCTTCCTCCTTTCCTTTCATTTGGGGATTGTTTCTTTGTCTTCCTATTGTTTGTGAGACTCTTCTTGTTAGCCTCAGCTTCTTAAATTGATCTGTTCTGACTCCCCAGGTTTATGGTGTAAACTTATATGGTAGAAGACCTCTGAGATTCAGTGGTGCTGTCTTCTTGATCTCCTGAGCTCACTGGTCTTGGGCTGTCCTTTATGTTGGTTCTGTGTTTGTCTTCGGGTTTTGATTGTTATTGGATATTTCTTTGGTGAGTCCTTCCCACCAGGTGGTTAACTGAGGGTCACTCTGTCCACACTCTCTTGTATTTTGTTGTGCTGGTGTGGGCAGGTTGTGTTGAAACTGGTTCTTCTGTGTGTACAAAGTTTGGAGGATTCTCTCTTGCTCTTGTTCAGTTGTTTGTTCTGGATAATTTCTGCACTATTTAGTTGTATTTCCAGATAAGTCCTGGATTGAAGTTAGCATGGCTTCCACTCCCTCCTTCATCTTCTGTTGTTATCTGTTGGCAGTTCCTTTGTTGGTGG
The DNA here is from genome assembly GCA_004027475.1 of Anoura caudifer. Taxonomy (NCBI): domain Eukaryota; kingdom Metazoa; phylum Chordata; class Mammalia; order Chiroptera; family Phyllostomidae; genus Anoura; species Anoura caudifer. The sequence goes on from PVKU01001964.1 coordinate 61,159, forward strand.
GTTTCCTCTTCCATAAGATATCCTGATGTTCACAGCTTCCACCATCTGGTTTTTCAATGTCCTCTACAATTTTTGGTCTCCTATCTTCATATATGCTTGGGTACTATTGGTTGTTTGCTGTGTTCCTTCATAGATCAGCTAGGTTTTTCTCCGATGTCTAGGGGGAGGTAAAATCTGCTACCTCCTACCTCACCACCATCTTCAGTCTCTCAACTGAAACTTTTAGTTAAAGCTTATACCTAAATCCTAATTAGAAACTAAAATATTTAATTCCAGCTGCCAAAAATACCAGGGGTATTAAAATCACAAGGGGCTTGGCTACATATGGACTAAATGATATATTTGATTCTCAGATTGCAGAAGTCTATGATTGTTCTACTTCCACCATATGGAAGGATGAAACAGTCAGAATTGTGGGACTGGGACCCATCACCCAGTTTTCTCAATTTGCTCCAAGACTGTTCCCTGGAAACAGGCCCACATCCCATGCCTTTCTACTTGACATCAAGCAAGAGTGGTCAATGCATTCCACATGTTCCATGAAACTCTATATAAATTTAAGACTTGGAAACACATGCCAGAATTAAAAATCTTCACATGTGTTCTTCTATTACATACCAGAAGTCGTTCCCTGACCATTTACCTATTTGGGTATGTTTTCATTCTATGTTTTTCTCCCAATGAGTTATAGAGTGATGTAGGAGCATGATTACTGGTTGAGTTCCTGTGGCTATGTAAGAAGTTAGCACAAACCGGATGCCTGAAAAGAGGGAAATTTATGCTTTCAGAATTCTGAAAGCTAGAAGCCCAAAGTCAAAGTATCACAAGGCCATATTCCTTCTGAAGGCTCTGGGGGAGAATTCAGCCTGGCCACTTGCAGCTCCTGATGGTTGCGATAGTCCCTGGCATTCTTTGTCTTATAGAAACCTCACTCCCATCTCTGCTTCTGTCATTACATGACATTCTTCCTCTGTGTTTGTCTTTGTCCAATTCCATTTTATTATAAGGAAACTAGTCATTCAGTTAGGATGTGGCCACTCAGGATGAATTTAACTTGATTACCTCTGTCAAGATCCTATTTTCAAATAAGGTCATATTGACAGATTCTGGGTATGTATTTGAAGAACACTATTCAACACAACACAGTCATAGAAATGTTTATATTGTGATATTTGGTGTCTTCTCAACCTTTTATCCTGCATAATACGATATTTGAATATGTCTGAGTTACATATAAAATCAATTTATACATTTTTTTTACCTTTTCATTCTTGGCAATTTTATATTTATGTTGTTTTTCCTTTATACTTGGTGTGAAATGTAATGTTCAATAGCATTTTTGTGTCTTTATTCTTTTAAGTCTAACACATCAAAGATAAGATGTTCCTTTAAGCTTGTCAGTTAATATCTCGTCTTTTTTCATAGTTTATTTATAGTTACCAGCTAATGTAAGAAATAGTTTCAGTATTTTACAATGACACATGAAAACAGTTCATGAAATAAGACATACACCATGGAAGCATAATGTGTTATTTTTCTATGGTTCCTCTAATAAATTGAATCAGACAGCAATCTGCTTAAAGATTCAACTCACAGTTGAGAAAGAAAAATTTTAAATGAGCTGAGTTCTAAGAGAAAGGATTTACTTGAATAGTGGCCCACTGTCAGAGGAAAAAGCTATGAGAACTCTAATGACCCGTTTGATAAATAGGTAGAGTAGACAAATTGAGATTTGGCAGGACTTGTTTTTGTAAATTAATACTTTATCAGGTTGGAAAAGATTTTAAATTATACTAAGAATTTTCAGTAAAAGGACTGAAAATTAGGCATTTTCATAGAGAAGAAAGTGATAGAGAATAAATTTAAAATATATGTGGAGAAAAATTTGGAAATCTTTAGCAAATATCATAAAACATTCATGTTTACATTTTTACCCCAAGGTAAAGATGACCACAGTAACTGTGTTTTCAATGCAATTTAGTTCTCATACCTTATAAGTGTACAAAAGGAAAAAAAAGATAATAAGGAATCCATCAAAAAAGTGACCTAACAAAAAATATTAGGTGCACAGGCTAAAAATATGGAAGAACCGTTTTATGATTAAAGCAAGTGGGTCAAATGTACTCAATAATTCAACCATTTATTGGGAACTATTTATTAGTCTTTGCTGTGTACCCGGCACTGTCCTAGGTGTAGTGTACTTAACAATGGGTGGAACAAACAACCAGTCTCCCTAGATTCACATGAGATGATAATGTACTCTCCCTGCTGATGCAGGCCTTCTAAGGTGTCTTCCACAGGTTTTATAATCATCTTGGCTACATGGTTCCCTTTTAACTATAGAGAGAATGAGAAAAATGGTCAGGTTATTGTTAAACAAGATAAATTACTATAAATTATAATTTTTTCTTAAAAGATTTTTAACAGCCCATTAACTGATAAGACACAATGGAGGAGAGACTAAAAGGAGAGGTTGCTAAGGAAACAGGAGGCTTTAAATGAACATCAGAAGGAATAGGCAGGTAACACGCATGAAAACTGGCTGTATAATTAAACTCTCTCACCATTTCAGAATTGATATCGTCAGGTGCTTCGAAAAATGACCGACCTAGTTTCTTATCTGGCTCAGCTCCTGATGATATAGTGGGTAAGATCAGATATACTCTGTTCCTGTTGACAAACTCCATCATTTCCCAACCATAGCTTTGCTCAGGTCCTATAGTGAACTATGTACTTCACTGTATAAGTCTTAGTTATTCTCTTATTTTTGAGCTTTCCAGTGAGAAGAAAAATGCAGAGAAGCCTAAGCTTCAGTTCCAGGCCCTTTTCAATTCTCTTCTGCCTCATGGATCCAAAGGAGAAGTAACTTGCACTGAAAAGCCATGGGTTCTGTCTGTTTGTGAGCTGCCTGGCCTCCATCACTTTGTCTGAAATCAACATATAAAAACTGTAAACAAAATTTATTTTCAGACGAGAACATAAATGAGACATTTACCTGAGAATTGTCTGGCTAATTTCCTGATTTACAAGGCCTTTTCCCTTCTTTAACATTTTTGTTTCTTTTATATTAAAAATGACAGAGCAAAAATTGGTTGTGGTTTGCTGAATAGAAGCCATATATATATGATGCTTGATAGTCAATGAGAGAGAAGCTGATCAATTGACAGAGAAGAGGTGCTAGAAGAGAGACAGAGGCAGACAGATAGATGGAAACAGAGAGAGACACAGAGAGAAAACAAGATAGAAAAAATGAAGTAACAAGACCATAAGTAAGGAGGGAGACCCAGAAAGGGAGAGCAGAAGGGGTGGCCAGAGTATGTAGGAAGTAGAAGTGAGGCCTGAGCGCATCATGAACAGAGGAGTTTCAAAAGGCATAATGGGAGGGATGTTGTGCGTCTGTTTTGTTCTAGGAACCTCATTTACCACTCTTGAAAACATAGCAATCTAGAAAATTGGGTAATGAAATGTCACAGATAACTTGCCCACCTTGGCTTCCATTTAATCACACTCTATGTTGTGCTTTTTTATTAGTCAAGGTCTCATTTGCCACAAAAGAGTCTGGCTCAGTGTCTCCAGAGGTCAGTCCTTTATCTTCCAGCTTCCTAACTAGACCTAGGTCTTTGGTTCACTAAAATAGGACTCCACTTCCCCAAAACTATAATCCACGACTTTCCCCCCTTCCTACTCACACTCACAGATTAGGTTACAGAGTTTAAATTGTGTTCCTGTAACATTTCTAGGGAGTATCTGGATATACATATGGAAGTAGGAATGGCAAACGCTTCAGCATTGTCCAAATTCTTACAAAAAGGGAGGAGAGCGTGCTATGTTTTCTAAGTTAGCAAGAAGGCTTTGAGAATGTGAAAATTGATACTCATGATGTATTTCCAAGTTTATTCCAGACCTTTTGGTACAAGAGAACAAAAAGTTTTAGAATTGCTTCTAATCTGAGTTGGCAGAAGACGGAGAAACATAATGATATAGGACAGCAATCATCTGCCTTTCCAGAAATGTGGATGGAATCAGAGAGAGGGTTTATTGAACAGAATTTGAGTCTGGTAATTTCCAGGCAGCATTTCCGTGGCATGTAACATTTTCATCCTGAAATTTTATGATAGGATCCAAAAGGAGCTCATTAGATGACACTATCCAGGGGTGTCTGCCCTCAGAAGCCACTCTGTTGTGAATGACAGTAACTAATTTTTTTTAAGTGTGGCAATTTTCCTATTCTTGAACTGTTACACTCTGGTTATGAATGGGTTTAAATAACTTCTGTGACCAGGTCTATCTGGGCAAGAAAGGTAAACAGTTGCAAGGGATGATTTGAGGATCGTCCTAGTTATAAAATCATCTACTCAAATTTCCCTGCTATTTTAAGAGATTTCTTTACATTTTGTTCTTAGAATTTCCATTAGAATATAAAGCCCTTAAGGGCAGCGGGTGTTTCTGCCTGGGCTGCCCAGAACCATGCCTCAAGATTCGGGGCAGTTTCAGCACATAGGAAGAGTCCACTTATTATTTATTAAAAAAATTGCTTTCTCTTCTCTGGAAGCTTCTAGTTCAACTGCAAACCTGCCATTTAGGAGGGATGATTAATCAAATAGTATTAACTTTTAACAACTTAGCCCCCACTGGATTGACAGGTTCACACCTGAGAAGGGGAGAGGTGTCTGTGTCTGGTTCTGAGGAAGATAAATAGAGAAATAGTTTTTAAAAATGCTTATTTTATTACATAATGTGAAGCTTTATCTGACCTTAATAGTCCACGGGACTCTATTTCAGTGTTTACTTCGTCTATCCCAACTTCCTTTTCAAAGTTATCCGGTTTAAACATTTATAAATCATAAACAACATTTTCTCATTATCTCTAACTCATTACCTTCTAAATATCATGATTATGTAGGCCAGCCACTCACACTAGCCACACATGAAAAATCTCTAACCCTAATACTTTTCTCTGACCACACTTTTGATGTGATTATAACATGAGGCTCACGGTTCCTTCCTCGGGATCTCTCTGGTCCTTGCCTATACAGTTTTTATGTTTCTTACTATGTAAGATTTATTTTCAGCTCCCCTTCTAGAAAGAATTGTGCCTTTGAAAAAGAAATTTAATACCACCCTCCCATCACCATAGTACATATAAACATAATTGCTCTGAGGAAAAACATGAAAAAATCATAAGCAAAATTCCCTCATGTTTGTAAGGCAAGGCTAGACTGTTTAACACCCAGTTTCATGCATAACAAGAAAGATGCAGATGGTCCTGAAGCCAGGAGTGGACATCCCAGCACAGAATAGACCCAGAGCGGCTGAGGTGAGACTAGATGAGTGGTGTGGTGGTGAGGCCACGCAGTCAATATTAGGACTGCAGGCGACAGTCTGAGACCAACCTGGGTGCAAACACCACCTCTCCCTGCACTATCTGTGGATCATAACAGGCTACTTAATATCTTAGAGCTTCAGTGACCACACGTGCAAAGCAATGAGGATAATGTTTACTTCACAGGTTGATGATAAAGTTAAAATATGTAAAATAATCACTAAATAAAAGGGTGCTATTATTTCAAAATTGAAAGGCTATAGATTGTTGACAAGAGTCCTAAGACTAGATTCAAATACAACTCTACTACCTATTAGCTCAATGAAGGCCTTCAGGTGTGCAATTAGACTTATCTTCACTAATGTCCTCAGTTTCTTCAACAACAAAATAGAGAAAAATATGTATCTAAACATGTTAAATGAGAATAAGTTTGGCAAAATAGATACAGATATGGTTATATCTATACATCATTTTCATTCCATCAATCTATCATCTATCATTGACCCATTTATCTACCTACCATCTATCTATTATCTGTCTTTCTATCTATCATCTATTTTTATCTTTATCTATTTATCTGTTATTGGTCTATCTATATGACAGATATCTGTCCAACCATCATTTTCTATCTATCATATCTATCTACCTACTATCTAGTTATAATCTATCTATATTACTCCATTTTCATTTCATAAAACATAGATGTAATCCCACAATGAGTGGCAGCAATAAATATAGGCATGTTATTGAAGATTTTTCTGAACTATAATTTTATTGAAATGACACTTCTATGTGTAATAATGTTCTTTTAATTGAATTCTCTTATAAGAACCTTTCATTCCGACTCTCTCATGTGACTTTCATAGATATAAAGTGGTAGTATTTTAGTAATAAAAGGATAAAAACTTTTTGTACTTTTTTATGCTAACTCAGGGCATTTAGCCAGGTCACATAATATCAAGCCTGTTTCGGTCTTATCTGCATGAATATGTGGTAGAGAGTAGCCAGCAGCACCTATGCCACCCATCTGAACCATGTTCAAACCTGACAATGACCTTGACAGTTTACCTGAAGCTAATCAGTTGCTAAGAGAATCTTGTTTATTCAGATTTGGCCTAACAAGAAGTACCTGCTGAGGTAAAATGGGCAGCAGATCAGATTTCTTACAGCAGAATCAAAATGATTCTACAAGCTCCTAATGAGAATGGAAAACAAAAATAGAGCTCAGAAGATAAGAACAAATATGAAATAAAAACAGTAACACCATTCTCATATGTACTTGCCATTATAGAACACAAAATCACAGCAGGAGGGAAAATAAGAAAACTACAGACAAGTTATCAGAAGAAGAAAAAGTAGCTTTGCTGTAGTGAACACACCATTACAACAAATTAATAACATGTGAGTGATGTTTATTTAAAATAGTTCTTTCATGATAAAAAAGTAAAACCAACACAAAATTTATGTGCACACTTTTACACATGAGAGAGAAAGTACAGTCACATGGAAGACTGGTGGGTTCTTACAAAGCTTACTCATGCCATATGTACACCATAGGGACAACTATTGCTGCCACTCATTGTGGGATTATATCTATGTTCTATCAACTTCTTAGATATTTAAACATTGGATTTGGAAATCAACATTTAAGCCAACACCTGTACATAAACACTCTTCACATCATTGTTCATAGTTATCAGAAACTGAAACCAGTAAGATGCCCCTCCAAAAGATAATGGATGATTAAATCATGCTATAAGAGGAAATATACAACAATAAAATTGAATGAGCTATCAAGTGATGCAAAGATGTGAATGAACCTTCAATGAAAAATGCTAGGTGAAAGACACCAGTTTAAAAAGGTTGTGTCCTATGTTAGTCTATTAAAAATACATTCTGAGTAGGCACTATTATAGAGACAGTACAAAGATCATCGGCTGCCTGGTGTTCACTGAGGTGACAGGTGAATGAGTAAAACATGGGGGACTTTTTAAGGGTGGTAAACTAGTCTGGGTTATGTGGTAATGATGGAGAAATGATGTGATGCATTTGCCAAAACCCATAGAACTTAGCTCAAAGTGAAAATATCAATGTATACAAATACACACACACACACACACACACACACACACACACACACTTAAGCTGTGGCAGGATCTCAGGATGGATGCAGAATATGATAAAATAGTCTATCCGTATCACAAACATGTGAAACAACCACCCTGGGAGAAGAGGGTGCCAAAAGAAATGAAACCCAAGTCTTTTGAAAATGAATGGGGTCTAAAACTAAATGTGACAGAAACTGTTCATAATCACTGTGCTCTAGCTGATGAAGTTGCTTCCCACAGAGGTATGAATGAACAACCCTGAAACCACTACACATGTGAACTCATGTAGAACAATTAAGTCAATGGATGGTGGAGAGTACGAACCAGGTTTCTCACTGTTAAAGTGGGAGGTTACAGAAAAATAAGGCAGGAGAAAGGAAAGATCTATGTGGTGATGGGTTAGAATTGGAGATGTTACTATAAACTCATGTTTAGATTAATATAGACACGTATAATTATATGTAGAAATATTTACATGTATGCATATGTGTGCCTATATTTTCTTGTGCTGTCAACATAGCAGGTCTAGAAGCAATGATTCCCAATATCAGTGAGCACATTCAACATTAAATCATGGCTTCTTACCATTCTGCAATAACATGGAGAAATGGCTGATTCTAGGACCAGGGCAAGAAATATCCAAGATGAGCCTGGAGCATATGATACTTCCAGAAAGTAAGAAAATCTCTCTCTCAGCCTCTCTGTCTCTGTCACTGTCTCTGTCTCTGTCTCTGTCTCTCTGTCTCTCTCTCTCACACACACACACAAAAAAAAATGGGTTTTGTCAAAGGACACAGAAGTTAATTAGAAGTTTTCAATGACCAAAGCTGGAACAATTTGTACGAACAAAATATAGGTAGCAGTGTTAATTGTATTACACTGCAAAGTGTAAAATAAATACTTATAATTCTACACGAATATAAAGAAAAGATTAAATAAATGGGGAGGAAATCTGTGCAGAATTCCTCATATTTATATGACACTGCCCCCAGGGTGGGGCCTATGTCACCCCTCCTTACTGTGTTGTCCATACAGCAATTTCCTCCCAAAGAGCATAGTACTGAGAGAGAGTAACAGAAAAACTTTATGGCGGAAGAACTTGATAAACAATTGGGTGTTCAAGCTTTAACATCAACAGAAAATTAATTTTGATAGTGTGTCCCCTACATATGGTATGATAAGAATAGCACTTTGCCTGTACGGGTTTTCCTCCAAAATATATATATACTCCTAGTCTAATCATGAGAGAAACATCAGATAAATTTCACTTTAGTACATTCTACAAAATAGTGGCCACTACTCCTTAAAGCTGTAAAGATCATTCCAAACAAGGAAAGTCTGGGAAAATGTCACAGCAAAGAGGAGCCTGACAGACACGATGACTGAATGCCATGTGGTGTCCTTCATGGGATTCTGGAACAGAAAAGGGACATTAAGTTGAAAAAAAAATCTAAGGAAGTGTGAATAATGTATGGACATTAATTAATGATAATGTATTACTACTGGTTCATTAATTGTGACAAATATACCACACTAATCTACTCTACTGAGATATCAGTAATAGAGGACATTGAGTGTGAGTTTTATGGGTTTTTCTATATTATCTTCACAGACACTTCTGTAAATAAAAATTATAAAACAAAAATTGTAGGGCATCATAATTTCATTCAGTAAGTAAAGCATTTTGCTTCCACATTTTAAAGATGTGATCAATTTAGAACCAATGAGCCCCATGTCAAAAAATAAACTGTCTTATCCCTGAGTTTGCTTCAACTCACAAATGATTTGATGATTCCAAAACAGGAATTAGAAATAATGACCCTATTGGAGAGGAAAAGTAAATGATTTCTCTAACATGAAGATGACAAAGAAGATGTGTGATAGTAACATATCTCAGTCTCTACCTGGATGAGGTTTGACATTAACTTTAAAGAAATAGTGTTCCATTGATGCATGAAGCGTATTTTTCAGGCCAGTAGGAAAACATAGTGCAAGGTGTGACTTAGGGAATCCCACAGTGTCTGGAGAAGATGGAAGTTTTCATTGAGGCTCAGTTTACCTGTGTCCACATAAGCAGTGTAAACATCTGAACGTTGAGATGAGAGCTGCTGGTAAGCAGGCTCTGACATGACTCCAGAGGCAGTACAAGTAAAACTCTTCCCATACCACGAGTCATTCAGAGAGAAAGAGAGATGGAAAATTAATGAGAGCACTTTTAGAATAAGGTCATTCATTACAGAGAGACATATGTGCTTTGCATTAGAATGGGGCACAACAGGAGAACAAAGGCTCTGGTGGATATTCTTCTGCCTTTAATTGTTCCCAAACTCTCATCGCTGGATGGCACGGACATGAGCAGCCTTTAAATGTGACCACTTGAATCATTTAAAATGCAGATTCAGAGGGTGAGATGATGAAGTCATTCAGCTAAGTTGCTGTGAGTAAATTTTATGTTTCTTTCAGTGAGCTTTTAGTGTGGGCATTTAACAAAAGTTTGTCATAATAAAGAACTACAATCACCTGGGAAATACACAAAATCAAAGTTATCATTATTTAAAGAACAAAAGGATGTCTTACATTTAAGCATTGGGTGACAACACACATTTTAGGAGCATTGTCATGGAAGAATTACATGTAATAATAACAGTATTACACAACAACATGTGTTTTAAATAAAGTGTTAGAAAAATTTTGAGAAATTGGGAAAAGAGTGAGAAAGACAAAAAACAGGTAAAAGAAATAGCTGCATTTTAAAATCCACATCCATAATTTTATAAAAAATATTTTATCAAATCACTGATTATCTTGGAATTAGAAAAGCTACTCTATCTTAATTAATCTGCTAACTTATATCCTTAAGAATAGAGTTTGTGCAACATTTTAAGATTTACACCATTTGTATATTCATCAGATTTTTCTAGATAACAAGATATTAATCTGAAATTAAAGGAGCAAAATCAGTTTTACCAGTTTCAATTTTGAAGCAATAATTTCAGTTGTATAAATCACCATGAAAGCATTATTATTTTTGGTTACTTATTTGGAACAATTTTAGATTAGTAAACCCTGATTTTAAGGCTGCATATATCTTCTCTTAAATTTTTATGAAATTAAAAAGGCATTTTTCTTTGCTGCATTTTCAAGTGAAAGTTGAATTATGAACAAGTGGCATTTTGAAGTGCTTTGCGCTGAACAACACAGTTCAAAATTTTTTTTTTGCCCATCAGCAGCCTCAAATTCATGAATCAGATTGCTTGTAATCAATTACTTTGCAATTTGTCAGAGTTAAATATATTGGGAAATTTATTATATGTTATGAGTGCCCAGAATAATGCATGTTTAATAAAATAAAAATATTGTTTATGAATAAAAATGAAAGAGTAAATGGAAGCCTAAACTCTCTATGTATGTGGACAAAGGAATAAAATAATGACTAAAATGAGATCAATTTTAATTCAGTTTCAAACATTTCTCTTTTTTTTCATATAATCAGTAGATATTCTTGGATGAATTACCAACTGTATATTTTTTAAGCAATCAATTATCTTCTATTGTATGCAACGAGGGTGAGAAATGAAGAAACAGATGGGAAAGACATCAAGTCCATTTATTCATAGTGAACAGAGAGCAACAAAAAGTATGATAATGTGAATGTCTGGTACTATACAAGAGCTACAACAAAAGTTTCCTGACATTTATGTCACCTTAATTTTAGTTCATATCCATGATTAGCCATGATTTGGATCTGTTAGAGTTTTGGGGGGTTATTTTACTTGACTGAGAGTTAAGTTTAGTGGGTAAAAAGGGTTTTATCTGAGCATGTTCCCCCAAACAGTAAGAATCGGCTCAGAGTCTTGCAGCTGACTTACCTGTGATCTCAGTTGGCTGGGAACTTGAAAGGAATTCCTGGAGAACTAGGTGACTATAGGGAACCCTGAAAAGCTGAGACATATTCTTAGAAATCTACAATCCTGCATGCTTGGGGAAGTTGGTGTCTATGCCCAGGGAAGAGATAGGGAAGGAGACAGCCCCACTGTTTACCTAGCTAAACTTGAAGCCCTTTTCACGTGGAAAGAGAAAACAAAGTTTGTCTTGTAGTCTTTCCAAAGCATTAAGCCATACCTTCCCACATAGATCCTCTTGACCAGGGGTGGCAGAAAAACAGGCAAAGCATTTAAGAAAATCTTCTAATGTATCACTGGCAGACCACTAAGCTTTAACTAATGCTGGGGTTAGTGTAAGCCAGCCTTAAAAATTAAAAACATCTTGAAAAATAATTAGCAGTAATCTCAGTAGCAAACCATAAGTATAATGATGTGGTTATTATTAAAAAGTGAGATATAAGAAACCCAGGAATACTGATAATTTAGAATAGAAACTCATAAAATATAAGATTTATTCCTTTTCTTTGTTAATTTTATATACTCATTTAGATATTGAAACCTTACACATAATCCAAAACCCATTTTATCTATATATTCTTTTCAGTCTGTTCCAACAACAGTTATCTTTGTCTTCTATAAAACCACAGAACTTTCCCTGGCTTGTGTTGCTCAGTAGATTGGGTGCTGGCCTGGGAACCAAAGGATCACTAGTTTGATTCCCAGTCAGAGCACATGCCTGGGTTGCAGACCTGGTCCCCAGTAGGGGGTGCCCGAGAGGCAACCACACATTAATGTTTCTCTCCTCCTTTTTCTCCCTCCCGTCCTCTCTCTAAAAATAAATAAACAAAATATTTAAAAGAAAAAGGTATTTTTAAAAACCACAGAATTTATGACAGGTACAATCCATTTAAATGGGTTTTGTCCCTTGTTGTCTGTGTGAGTTGGGCAAGTTGCCTTACTTCACTAAGCTTCACTCCGCTCTCCCCCTGCTTTTTTTTTTTTTTCACAAAGAAAGACTGAGGATAGTGTTACTCCCTGGAAAGATGGTTCTAAGGACCAAATGGAATAGCACATGTAAGGCAATTGACACTGTGCCTGATGAGAGCTCTGAAAATGGTATATTATATATTGATACTATGAATTTCACTGATCCGCCCTATTGCATTTTCTCTTATCTGAACTCTTAAAATATTATTCTATTTTCCATGTAACTCAATATTATTTTCCAAATACACTGGAAGCTTTTCAGGAGAGGGATCTGGTTTCCACTATTAACTAATGAATTAACCATTTAAATATTGTATAATAAAAAGAGGAAGGCAGAATACAGATTCTAGGCAGAGATCCATAGATGGGAGTAGTGTGCAGGAGCCAGCTCACCCACCTTACACTTGACAGTGAACACTGAAATGTGATTTCAAGCCAACGGATGCCAAGCTGGTAACCTTAAATTGTCCATGGTGAGAGTATGTATTACATAAAAACAGGCAAAAACTGCAAACTAGCCCCCAACCCCCAGCTATAAAATACTTTCTGTACTAGTCAGGGTTCTCCAGAGAAAGATAACTAGTAGGAAATGTAGATAGAATTAGGTATAGATGCAGATGCAGATACAGTTACAAAGAAGAGATCTATTATAGGAATTGGTTCACCTAACTTTGAAAGTGGAGAAGTGCCACAATCTGACATATGCAAACTGGAGACTCAGGAAAGCCGATGGTGTGATTAAGTCCAAGAGTGAAAACCTGAGAACCAGGGACCTCACATCTGAGGGCAGAAGACAGGTGTCCCAGCTCAAGCAGAGAGCAAATTCTCCCTTCCTTCACCTTTTGTTCTATTAGGGCCCTCAGTGGATTGGAGGAGACCCACCCACACTGGGAAACACGGATCTTCTTCATTCAATCTACCAACTCAATGCTAATCTTTTCTAAAACACCCTCACACACTCACACCCAGAAATAATGTTTACCAGCTCTCTGGGGTTTTCCTTAGCCCAAGTCAAGCTGACATACAATTTAACTATTACATTTCCCAATAAAATATTGAGTGTAAATGCATTGACTGTACCACTGACACTGGAATTGTAACAAAAAATGTAGTCTACAGAAGCAGAAAATAAAAATCTACCTTTTAAAAAATTATCCTGATATTTATATTTAAAGTGAATATATATATATATATAGTCACCAAAATATTCCATCTGAAAAGAGCTGCTTGTAGAAATTTATAGAGAAAAAGACATATACTAAAGAATATTATACAAAATTGAATGTAGAATTCTGAAAAATCTCAATTTTTTAACCTTTTTCTCATTCAATTTTCTCATCAAATACTCCTTTGAATGCCTTACTAAGTCAACAATAAAGTAAATGCATTTTATATGGTTAACATGGCATTCTTTTCCATGGCTTCATGCTGAAGATATTATTCTTATTGTTGGGTTACAGTCAAGGAAGGTAATTCTGAGCAGATCTTTTATGTCTTCAGCCTTTTATCATGAATCACAAAAAAGAAATGCAACTTAAGTGTCAGAGCTGCTGTACCAGATGCTGGTGATTAAATAAAACAACAAAATAAAACCATTTTCTCTACTCTGAGAGTATGTGATGTGTTCTCCATAAGTACCCCCCACCCTACCCTTCCTCCTTCCACCACCTAGCAAAAATGTCAAAGTGTTCTTATTCAAAATGTATCTTTTTTCAATTGTATTGATGGTTTATTGAGCCATCATGCTCTAAGTATTTAGCAGTGTATCAATAGAGGTGAGATCAATAGAAAGGTCACCTCTCCTGTTTTCTATGGCCTTCGGTCACACTCCACCACACAAGGAATGAAAATAGACTTGACATCCCCCATGGATTGAGCATGCTGCTGCCATCGGCAATAAAAAATGCCCCACTCTAGGACATGGAGGAGCAGACAGTACTCCAACAGAGTCGGTGGTGCAGAACATCTTTTACCACAGCAGCAACTAAATTTTAAATGTATTCCAATCTGTCCTGCATTCTGTGTAGTTTTGCGCATAACCTCCTGAGGTTTATACTCGTAAAAAGAATGAATAAAGTTTTTCGTTTGGTGCTGATTAAAATATGGTAAGTATTAGAAGTACGAGATCACTTTGGTGCTCATTAAAGTCCCAAGAAATAGTTTACATCACTGACAGTAGGGATCAAGATTGGTATTGGCATAAGTTGCTGTTATGTGTTTACATATATCGAAAATTGTTGCAGTGAGCTTTTAGTGTTGGACATTTTTTTGAAAGTATATCATAATATAACTCTAAACAAGAAAAAAGTCAATGACATTCAACTCCAAAAATAAAAAATAAAAAATAAGAAAAGCTGCAGAGTGATCAGGTAGATTTAACACCATAGGATTTTCTCAGACTTCTTAAAGGAACAGAAGTGAAATAATTCATTTAAGAAACAATTGCCAATTCTATCAGGAACATAAAAATCATTTGAGTTAAACCCAGGAATTATATACTTGGGCTTAAGAAATAATTCTAAAATTTATTTACAAAATGTCCACTAGAGCGTGTATTAAAGACACTTTGGAAGCCCAACAGTAGAAGACAATGTAAGTAAGTTACAGCATTACCACCAATAAAACTATCTGAGCAAGTTTTCAATTAACCAGTAGCAGTGTGTGGGTATATTGCTCTATATATTCCAATTCCAAAATTTTGGAAAACAAAGAAAAACATAATACTTTAAAGTGTGCCTTCAATGAGTAATTTTAATAATTTAATAAATTATTTTACTTATAAAATTTCTGATTTTTATATATGCACATGCACACATTATACCCATGCACATATGTGTATATATATGCACATACATATAAATATATATTTAAAAATTTGATATTACTCAATAATTAACCATAATATTCAGTAGGATTACTCTCTTCCAGGCAAAGCCACCAAATGAGAAATAGAGAGTGATGGATGGGACTAGTCATTTGAAGTAGTCTCTGGAATTGCAGCCTCTTTTAGGAGTCTGGTTTTAATCCAATGAAAGCATTACCTCTAATGCCTTAGTTATATGCTTTCAAACAAAATCATAGATCTTATTTTAGATTGTGAGAAGAGGTCCACAATTATACATGAATCCTCAATTATGGACATCATTTCATCAGAAAATATATACAAACCACTCAAGGCCCAGATGGCCAACAGATACTAATAATTGTAAGTGATGATTAAGTGGGCAGGATTCTGACTGACTGAAAAGAGAAAGGTTCAGAGCTTGCTATTAACCATTATGTGGCAAAGAAGCTCCTAGACAAAAGGATAAAAAGTAATTAGCTTTTTGTCTGCCTTTTCACAATTTTCCTTATACTTGCCTACACTATTCACTTTCTTCCTCTCTAGAAAGATGGCTGTACATGAGTGTGACTGTGACTGTTACTGTTTTCATAGAAATTGATTTAAAAAAATTTAAGGAGGAAGAATAGACAGGTTGTTGGATTGTTATAGATCAGAGGTGAAATGGAAATGAATCCACATAAATGAAAAATAAAAGTGCAGATGGTAAGATTTATTTTTATTCTTCCTTGAGAAAGCACACTTTGTATATTCCTAGCCCACTAGCATGGCTCAACCATATTAAGAACTTGATGCCAGAAAAGTACAAATGTTCTATTATTTTGGATATTAAGAACTCAAAGGAAAAATTCAAACTGATACCTGTAAGGTACCGTAACACTCAACCACAACTGGTCCCAAATGGAAACTTTGCACGTAAGTCTTGATTTTGTTGTATCTTGAATTATTTTTATAGAGATGTTCATTAGGTTACCTCAAATCTTCATTAAAGTGAGACAAATAGTTGAACAAATCTTCACCATCTGACTGGAACAGCCCTGGAGAGAGATATCAGTCAAAGGTTTTCAGTCTCTGATACCAATCAGGCTTTTCTTTCTTTCTCAAAGAGACAGTTTAAGCATGATGACTTAAATTGCCACTAAGCATGGAAATTCTCATCTTATAAAGATAAATAATAACAAAAACGAGTTTTCATACGTGGTATATAGACATCACATTTCTATTTTTATAATTTAATTTAATCTTCATTTCAAGCCAATGTTCTGCTAAAAAGTGCATACTGTTGGATTTCAATCATCCTTGTAATCCTCCTGGGTCATGTCCTGTTGCCAGGACCCTCATGGTTACCTTAGCACTGGTGGTAGAGGAAGGATGAGGTTTTTGGTCTCCTCCACCCCTCCCACCTGCAGGAGCCTCCCACTCCTCTGTGTCACCAGGAATGGATCTCTGAACCCTTGCAAGGGTGGTGGGGATACCAGAGAGTGGAGAGCAGGTTCCTGTGCTCTACACAGCTGCCCACTGCCACTTCTCCCCTGCACAACTCACACATCTCTTCCCAATCTGGAGAAAACACTTCCAGGTTCACATGCTTTCTAAAGGCCTCCCATCTCTCTTTTCCTTCTGGGATGGGCATATAGAAATAAAGATCAGGACACCTTTCAGGAAAATTCTACTCAAAATTTCCTTGTTAAAAAGCAGGACCTAGGATGCTGCATGCTAGAACTGGGGTGAAGGGGATAAAATGGGTAAATACAGAAGAAAATAAATTAGTATCTACAAATGTGTATGGGAAAAATGTTCAGAGACTGTTTCGATGATATTTGTCTAATATGTAATATACAAGCTCATAGAAAATAAGTTTAATATTTCAGGCTTTTATATATTTTCTTTTTCTATTTTTGGTTCTGCTATTAGAAAAATTGTCCAGTGTTGTAAAGTTTGTGTGAATATTTTGGAACTGAAAACTTTGTCATTTTTATGGGAGATGTGACTGGAGGTGTAGTGTAAAGACCTTGCCAACAGATAATGGGATATTACTTTGAACGACAGATTTAAAGAAAAACAACTATAACATTACATCATGAAAACAGACTAGATTGTCCTTTCCTCCTCTTCATGTGGTTTGTGTAGCTTCCTCATCTCCCTTCACTGTGTTCAGCATAGAGTGCTAAAATTGAAGCACTGGGAACTACTCAATTTTTGGGGGGCATAATACAATTGAGTTTGCTTAACAAACTTCTATTTTTGCATGTGTTGATTCTTATGTGGAAATAAGAGTGTGAAAGAGAAGATTATATAGCTAGCTAAGTCTGAGATAAATTATGCAGTACACAAAGGTCTGTGTTGTTTGAGTTAGAGGATAAACTATGGTTGGAAATTCAGAGCCACTTTCTTTGGTAGTTTTTCTCCAACATAAAGACTCAAATTTAATATTATGTCTGCTTTCTCTGTGCATTAAACTTGTTTAAATTTTACATAAGTCCCTGTTCCCAAATTATTGTGTCATTACTAGATAAAGCATTTAATACAAAGAACTGGGTTTTTCCAACAGTGTAAGCTAGATTAATGCATACGATGTATTACAGAATTATCACATTCTATATCTTATTTTTGTCTATGTGTAAATTTCAAAAGTATTTAAAATGTAATCTTCATAGACATCTATAATGAACATGTTTCAAAGATGTATGTAACAAGTAGAATGGATAAGCTGATTAACAGGATGAAAAGCTGTTTCAAAGAACTCAAGAAACTGATGTGCATACAGTTAACAAGTTAAGAATGATGAAAGGCCATTGCTGAGTGAGTCGGAAAGCCATCACTTACTGCAAGACAATGAAACCACAACTGTGGGATTATATTCTTTACTGGAAAGAAATTATTCACACATCTATCAAAAAATCACTTTACTTTTATGAAAAATAATAAAAAAATTTGCATGGCCAGAAGCTTAACAAAAGATAAGTAGAACAAACTTGTTACTTAAAAAAATAAATTTAAAATAATTTTAAATTAAATTAAATTTTTATTTTGTAATTTATTTTGTAATATAATATTTAATTAAACAATTTCTGTGCTCAAGAAATTCAGGTGACTTTGGGACAGGCTTATAGAACAATGTTCCTACCTAGTGTGACAAGGGAAGAAAATATGGTCTGTATATTTTTACTTGTTTATTTATTTATTTTTGCCTCATTTGTAAATTCTGGATTCTGATACTTTTCTTGACATTTTCAACTATGTAAGCAACATTTTTTGCCTTGAGTATACTTTCTAAATTTAAAATTACAATAGTCCCAAGGGTCTGATTAATGCAATGTACTGAGAAAGACAAGGGGCACATGCCTGGAAGTAGAAAAAGTGTCTCTGAAAAGCTGGATGTGAACCCTCAGGTCAGGGCATCAACAAGGTGCTGTGCTTGATCACAGGGTTCACTCCCTGCAGGGTTTCCTGAGATGTGGTAACAGCGCTGTTTCTTCTGCATCAAGAACATGTGGTTTAAAGTATTTTTCCCAAAAAGAATCAACATCTATTTTGAAAAAAGGTTTTGCATCAAATTACATACACAGGAAAAAATGGACAGTATGGCACCTATTTATTAATCATCCTTCCTTTTTGTGTTGTTCTCCCCCAGCCATATCTGTGTCATATTGCTTGTGGAGAATACTGCACTGTCTCCCCTATGGGGCATGTGATGTTGTAAGCTGGCTTCCATGACAATTGAGTCCCAACTTCCTAGGGTGGGGTGAAGCAGTAGGGGCTGACTGTTTTCAGTCATCCTGGCAGTGTCCATCATCATCCTGCTGCATCCCAGCTGAAGACTCTCTCCAAAGGCAGATCATGGGTACAGAAGTTGACCTCTACCTGGTGATGTGCCTTTAGTATCAATAAATAAAATAGGATCCCTTCTAAATCCAAAATATTGCTCCAATGTCTTGCCAGGTAAGTGAACTTAGAGAAGATAAAACAAGGCTTTCAATGCAAGTAAATCCAAGAAAAATGGCCCGTTACTTTAAACCCACTTTGAGATATCAGTGACTTACCTGCACCCTTTATTTGGAGAATGCTTGGGTCGAGAAGATAAACATGATGGCAATGGGCAACCAGCAGAGATAGGTGGGTAGTGAGAGTGCAACTCAGGGAGAGAAATTCTGCTTCTAATAAGTCATCTAAAATGTTGTAGAGGTTGGGCAGGTTTGAGAAATCTTGCTCAGGCAGGACCAGGAAGAGTTGGTAAATGAGTAAGACTGAAGAAAGAGGTGACAAGGTAAATGCTGAAGAGTTAGAAACACTGTTTTCACTTAAAGCAGATAAGATCAACAATAGATTTATTTTTGACATTTGCCACAGTAACCTCTGTATTATATGCTTCAGAAAACCCCTTGATGTTCAACATGATCAGCTTTTCTCCAACCAGAGTGTTGACTGGGTCCAAGAGATGGGGATGGCAGGTGAGACCCTCAAACCCACCAATCTATCTCAGCAGAGGCACTGAGAACTGCCACCTACTTTAGTGGGATAAAGGGTGAGATGCAGTCAGCTCCCACTGGGCTCTGTTGAAACCTTGGGGGAAGGGTGTTCATATTTGAGCTTTCCTGTTGGTGTTTGGTTGGAGAAGGGCAGGTGTGGCCAAAGAGTTTTCTGTTGTTAGCCCACCTATTTTTGTTCTGGGAAAGAGAGACTAGATTTTTGGGGATCTTCTTTGTCTGTGTTTGTGCATAGTTTTCGGTTGGATGTCTGGGAAATCCAAGAGGCAATCAGGGAACCTGGAGGGCTCACAAGAGACTCATTGCCATGCCATCCCACACATCCTCACGTTCCTGGGCAATCTGCTTCTCCCAACTTTTGAGTGTCTTCCTGCGCTTGTCTATTATATCCAGTCCAGTTGCAGGTTGGGGCGTGGTTGTGATAGTCACAGGGAGAACCTGGAAAGAAGGTATAACTCCACATTGCCTGGACCTGTAAGACTGTTGTACATCAGTCCAATGGGTTTGGAGGCTGAGTTTGCTCTTCTCCACAGGATAGAAGGGGTTCAAATGTGTTCTTAAATAAGTAGAGAACATCAATGTATGCTCTTAATAGTGTCTTGAAAATTTAAAATTGTTGTGTCCTGTTTTAGGATTTAATTTCCTCAATATGTAATATGGTCATCAGGACTTCTTTTATCCTGCATGCTGTTTAGCCTATTCTGTAAAAATCTGTTAATCTTACCTTGGCAATAACCTTATTCTCAGAAATTCAATATTAATATTGGCTTACTGAGGAATATCAGCCCTTTATTAAAGATGAATCAACCATGAACATAATGTGATAAGAGCTCATAAGGAAGTCTATGTGACAAAATGACACTTATTTAGTAGTTTTATTTTTCACTTGCTTTTGGTGGCTTAATTTTCTCTTTTGATGGTTCCTCTTACCTAAATATGTATAAAAATATGCCTCATATGAAAGCATCTGATATTGACAGAGTGGAAATTTCTACTCAGTGGAAATAGTTGTTAGTGCCAGAATTTCACCTGATTTGCCACTCACTTTTGAAAGTAATAATTTAGCCCCAGCTGGTGTGGCTCAGTGGATTGAACACTGGCCTGTGAAACAAATGGTTGCTGGTTTGATTCCCAGTCAGGGCACATGCCTGGGGTGTGGCCCAGGTCCCCAGCAGGGGGCATCTTTTTTTAAAGATTTTATTTATTTATTTTTAGATAGAGGGGAAGGGTCGGAGAAAGAGAGGGAGAGAAATATGAATGTGTGGTTGCCTCTCCATGTGTGTCCCCCACTGGGGACCTGACCTGCAACCCAGGCATGTGCCCTGACTGGGAATCAAACCAGCGACCCTTTGGTTCACAGTCCGTGCTCAATCCACTGAGCTATACCAGCCAGGCAATAGATAAAATCTTTAAAAAAAGAGAAATAATAATTTTATTCTTAATGACCACATGTTCTTTTGAAGTAATTTTAAACTTCCAGATAAATTTTAAGTAAACATTAAAGACTTCTACACCCTCTGATTCATACTCCCCCATTCCTTATTGATATTATTTTGCCATATTTATTCTATCACCCCCTCTCTCATATCTCTATCTTCATCTCTGTCACACACACACACACACACACACACACACACACACACACACACCCCTTTAACAGCAGTCTCTTACTGAATCATATGTGAGCAAGCTGGAAATGTGAAGATAAGGATACATTATAGAATAGATTTTTTAGCCCTGGTTGGGTGATTCAGTTGGTCAGAGCATCAAACTGAACACTAAGAGATTGCAGATTTGATCTCCATTCAGGGCACACACCTAGGCTCTGTGTTCGATTCCTGGTCAGGTAACATACAGGAGGCAACCAATCAATGTTTCTCTCTCACATCAATGTTTCTCTCTTTCTCTAAAATCAAACATATCCTCAGATGAGGATTAAAAAACAATAAAATTTTAACATTTCCCTAATTCTATGGAAATATTAGTGTGCATATTTCACAAACAAAGCCAATCATACATTACCAACATATAAACCTCCAATTAAGGAAACCCACATTGCTACAAAGCATTACACTAACTCACCCTTTCCACTTTAATTTCACCAAAGTCACTTTTTTTTCTGGCTCAGGATCCAAAATCACATCTTACATTTAGTCATCTTGTGTTTTCTCTCTCATTAATTTTGAAAGAGTTCCTGGTCTTTCCCTCTTTTTAGGCCTTGATAAATTAAGGGGAATAGTGTCTCCAAATTTCACCTGTAAGGACATCAGTAATATTGGATTAGGGCCCATCCAACACTAGTATGACCTCCTCTTAACTTGAGTACATCTTCAAAGAACTTGTTTCTAAATAATGTCAAGTCCATAGGTGCAGAGGGGTTAGGACTTAAACATATCATTTGTGGGTGACACAATTCAACCCACCACACCCTGTTTATGAGATAATGAACAAGCACCACTTGTCTACTTAGAGCTAGGTGTCTACTTAAATATAATCTCTTATAGGCACAGAGTTATTCAGTGCCTCTTATTCTATACTTTGCCTGAATCAGTGTTTGTTTCACAAAATACAAATAAAATATGGGCAGCAAAACCAGTGTGAGCAAGGATCTATTTTGTGATTTCTGCTGAAGCACAACCCTTCCAACTAAATATGCAGACAGAGTAGCTTGACCTCTTCCCCCTTGGCTCATCTCAACCCAGACGTGCTAAGACTCTGTGGTAAAAACTCCACTCATGGTTTACACGGTGAACTTTTCAAATTTAGTGTTTTCATTTTCCACATTCAACTACCTTACTTAAATTACGTACTACTAGGAGGACAATAATGCACAAAAAAGTTTAGAAACTGTCAAAATAATTTTAAAATATCCTACTTACAAAATATTGCTGTCTAAAATACTTTCCTCCATACTCAGCTTCAATGACAAAAATTCATCAAAGTGTGGAAGGCAACTGTTTAATGGAATGTGATGTCTGTCAGATTTCACCATCGGTTTTTCAGAGAGTGAGCTGTTATGTAGTAGATAACTGGACAAGAGTGTTTTGATGATGGGAAGGACTCGCAACAGGGCACAGCAGTGTGGGTACCTGTTTTCTAAAATAATAAAAACACCTTTTGAAAGTGAAGGATATGATATGAGGGATGGAGTAGCAGAAATGAGCCTCAGCTTCAGTGCATTCTGGCTGAAATTCTATTTCCTAACAAGTCTGGTTTTCTACCTACTGCATGGTTACTTGATGAAGCTGGCTTTCCTCAGTAACCCTGCTCACCACCATCCTTCCCTCATAGAGAGAGCAGCAAGAGCCCCAAAGACAGGCCCTTGGTTTCTCTTATTGCCACTGAAATACTCAAGAGCAGTGGTGAGACATGTGCTAGTCTGGGAAAGTGAGTACAATGGGTGAAGAGGTGACTCTGTGGCCAAGAATTAACGAGTGACTTTATAAACCACTGTTTAGAGATGCATCGTAATTGTGTCTATAGGAAACCTCACAGAGTGTGGAGAATACGTGGGAGCCAGGTTAATATGGGACAAAGAGGAATAGCTGTGTCACAGGAGGACTTGTGGGGCTGAAATCGGTGAATTGTTGTGTCTAAATATAGTTTCACCCCTTAAATGAGCTGTCATGATACAGCTAAATTTAATACAGACTTAAAGGATATATAATTGTCTCAACAAGAAGAAAAAAAAGTGAGGGGGTGTAAGATAACCCAAACTTTCAAAAGAGAAATTTGGTTGCCTGCCATCAGAATCTATCATTTTTCTTTTCTAGATATATAGGGTGAGATATGTACTGGAAAGAGAAATATATTTTCAAAATTACTTTTATTAGTTGAGGCAGTGATTTTTATTTTTAAATGTTAAATTCAATAGAGTATTTAAAATTGCCGCATTTAATGTCAACATTTGATTTTTATAAAAATAATTATTTTGATATAAGAATTTATAAGAAAAAATATTTTAATGGTACAAAATGGTGCAATGTGAGGCTGCAGAGGAAGTGACAGGCAAAAAAAGTTGTTGTCTTGTTCATTTACTATAGTTGGTCTTTTATGCTCAGATCAAAGTTGTTTCCAGGCTGTGGCTGGTGAGGTCTTGGTTCCAGGAACACATTTGGACCTGTGTTTCACATGGTTTTTCTGTGAGAAAATGCCCACAAGTGAATCCAGAGAAGGTACAAGGCCAAGGATCTGAATTATCAGGGTTTGAAACAAATCCCACGTGGGAAAATGGAAGAAACTCAGGATACTTCATCTGAAAGACAGTGTAGGAGAGAACAAGAATCTTGGGGTTTTCAAATGGTATTCTTTATCTGATGTGGTGTGTATGGAAGAAAACAGGACAGAATAGGCATCCCTGCTAAAACAATGTAGACAAAAAAAGAAAGAACTGACAGTGAAGTCTTTTTCAGAAAATGACAGGAAGTCTGGAGGAGAATGTCATCCAGGGTATTTCTGTCCTGGGAATCAGGGTACGCTAACTGGCCTCTACCTCTTCCACCAGCTCCATGACTCTAAGACTCTTACAAACATTGGAACATGGCTGTATTATACAGCATGCTTTCCAAAACAGAGGAAGGAAGTTTACATTTTGGAAATATTTATTAACACTCCACAAGTTAAGAGCTATTTTCATGATTTGCAGAAATGCCTGAACATTTGAACTTCAGAGACTTCTGCCCATAAATGAAAACTTTTGATGTCCCATAGAGCTGCCCAGCGTTGCATGCCTAAAAGCTGTTCCTTGCTGAACAGGCCACATAGGGGCATTCAAATCTATCAGATGGCAATGGAAGGCAGAGTGCTTGGAGCTCCACTTTCTCATTTATGACAAGGCAGATGACTCTGCTTTTAGCATAATTGTGCGATGAACACACTTCCCAACCAAGTGTAATAGTCACTGATGTGAGTCTTGCCCATGGGGAAATATCTCAGTATTGTTTATTTCTATCAGTTGGAAAATTACAATAGTTGCAAAAGCACTAAAAATGTTCCTTAAAATAGTCAAGCGTTGTTCACTTCTAGTACTCAGGGAAAACTTGAAAAAGTTACATTTATTCAACTATAAACAATCAATGCAGTGTGGAATGAAAAATATGGTTTTGCCCTGGCTGGTGTGGCTCAATGGACTGAGTGCTGGCCTGCGAACCAAAGGATGGCTGGTTCACTTCCTTGTCAGGGCACATGCCTAGGTTGTGGCCAGGGTCCTTGGTGGAGGTACTCGAGAGACAACCACACATTGATGTTTCTCTCTATCTCCTTCTCTTTCCTTTCCCTTATCTCTAAAAATAAATAAATAAAATCTTACAAAAAGAAGAAACATGTTCTTGAAATTGGACTGTTCTGGATTCAAGGAATGGGTATGTGTGACCCTGATAAATTAAACTCTCTACCAGGTTCCCTATCAGTAAAATGGCAGCAGTACCTAGCTCATTGGTACACCACAGGAATTAAGTGGCATAGCCTGTGTAAGGGAAACATCTGATGAAGGTTTTCACTGCTTCCACCTCCAGTGCCCTTTCAATCACCAGTTTCCCTACTATCAGTTCTGAACTCCTGTTAGACTCATAAACAAGACTTGCCAAACATGAGCTGGAGATGACAGGAAGTTCCTTGGCCAGGGAGTGCAATGGGACAAGTGATGTTCCCCAGCACTCCCCAAAGAAATTAACCATTTTCAGGTCCGCAATTGTTGGTAAGAGTCTTAGGTCTGCTGCTTCAGCTTGGGTATCTGACTCATATTCAAAATGCTGGATTCCTTCCTGAAGGAAAGTAGATCAGAGGAGATTAAAAAGGCATTGCTTTAAGTCCTAAGCAAGGTTTGTTCCAGACTGATGAAATCTGAACAAATGAGTAAGTGTTCTGTCCTATTATTGCACTTACAGGAAGATAGATGTGTGTACACATGCTAGTGCACCTGTGGGCACACACACACACAAAACACCAGGGAATGTCTTGAAGCTAAATATGCTATTTTAGCTCCTGGGGTCCCTAATTCATAAAGATCCATGCTAATGGTATATAATCAAGTGTCTGTAAAGGTTTAAAAGCATAAGTATAAACAAAGCTTTTACTTACCCCTAATTTGATTCCTGGTTAGCTAGCACACCTCTATAATCCATGGTTATTATCCACATGTATTTCCATTTAAACCATGCCAGCTGGGGCCACTTCTCATCTGAGACTTGTAACAGCTGTCCCAGTGGAAAATAAAAGCGTGCCACTTTACATTTTATAGCAGGGCCAAAGAAGTGTCAGATTCCTGCCTCTGCTGTATAATGACACACATTAGCCTTGACCTGAGAATATCCCATCAATTCTGCTCATGAGAAAATTACACTCTGGGTTTATGTGATTCCCGTTCTTTATCCAATTCCTTTCATAAAAAGACAATTTGATCTTCTCTTCAATGCCCCCTGTATAAATATCATATTCAACACCGCATGCTCATGTTTTGAAAGTTTGATAATTTTGAAATGCTGGCCACAATGTTCTCCACTCTCTTTCTACGTTACTAAATAATTGCAACCTAATTGATTGTCATGATTTTTACAGGGTCTCTGTTCAAATGCACTGCATTTCTATGTTGATAAATCTGGGATTAAGTAAGTTTTCTTTCCATAATAGTTTTTCAAATCTAAGTACACATTTGCTCTATTAACTTTCCTTTGCCTCCCACTGACTTTTCAACCACATGAAATATGTTCTTTACCTTATGTTTTGTAAATAAGTGAGGTATTTTGACTTCTAATAACCTTGAAGGATGAGTATCAGGTTTTCAAGTTCTGAATATATCAGATTTTAATGAGCTGTTTTTGTTTTTGTCTTGGTTTTCATGCACTGTTTCTGCAAGAGGGATTTTTTTCCCACAGACTCTAAGATGAGAAGACAAGAATGCATGTGTTCAGGTTCTCACGTTGCATGTAGTTACAGTAAAATTTATGCTTTCAGAATAAATCTCTGACATATACTTTCCATGCATCCTATAAGAAAATCTTCTATTAGAGAAAAAGGAAACAACTTAAAATAACTGGAAGAGCAAACAGAAATTGATTATATTAGCAGCTCAGGAAAAGCTTTGATAAGCAACCTCTAAACTTGGTCTAGGAGTATTATTTAACATCTGCAGTAGAAGTAAGTGCAATTTGATCAAAGAAAAAGGGGTACTGTTGGAAAAAAGATGACATAAGCAAAGACATGCAAGTATGTTTAGAGTATAAAGTTTTATTAGAACACAACCATGTCCACTGTCTAATGGCCATTGTTTAATGGCCTTAGATGTTGATGATAAATCAATAGATGCCATATTGATATGTATCATATTGATTTTATACAATTAATATGTGTTATTACTGATGTTTTTAACATTGATCACTTTGTTAAAGTAGTGTCTGCTAGATTTCTCCACTGTGAAGTCACTGCTTTTTCATACTCTGTTCTTTGGAAGGTAAGGGAAATTAAGCTATCTAATGGAGAAGGAAGAATCTGTATATTTTAACTGTTATTCTTAAGCAAGGAGGAATTTGTCTCTCTTTATTATTCATTATTATATTCAATTATTTATTTATATCAGTACACACTAAAGGATATTTAGTCTAAAACTATTATTATTGTTGTTATTATTATTATTTGCTTATATTATAACAGCTTTGACTGCCAGAGATGCTTTCAGGTTATCCACACACACCCCTATGTCACCCCCAACCTCTGCTTTTTGAGTACTTTTTGCCACTATCAGTGTTTCCAGGCTTATCTTACGTTTTCTCTGCTTCAGCTCTAGAATCAACAATTTTTCCAAGTGGTGCTGGTTCCTAATGAAATGTGATTATTTAAGAACAAGGATTTGGTTGCTGTATATGTTCATTAGGGTAATAACTACAAGATACCCTTTGGTCAACAATAGAAATGCATTTGAACACTGACCAATATACATGCCCATAATGATATTTATTTTTATATTTATCTATTCACATGTATTAAAATAAACATGTATTTGTGCTCATATCTTTCACTCTAATATAGTACTACAGCATTTTTACAGTGCTGAAAAAAAAGAAACTTAGAATTTTTAATAGCTATTAAATATAAAGTTGAAAAGAAGAATTAAAAAAATAAAATACATAAGAATAATAAACTTAACCAAGGAGGTAAAAAACCTGTACTCAGAAAACTACACAACATGGAAAAAACAAATTAAGGAAGACACAAACAAATGAAAGTATAGGCCGTATTCATGGATTGGAAGAATTAATGTCAATTAATATGGAACCATAAATGACCCTGAATAGCTGCAGCAATTTTGAGAAAGAACAAAGTAAGAGGGATCACAATGCCTCATATCAAACTATATTACAAAGCCACTGTAATCAAAACAGTCTGGTACTGGCATAAAAACACGTAGATCAATGGAACAGAATAGAGAGCCCAGAAATAAACCCATGTCAATACAGTCAGTTAATATGTGACAAAGGGGGCAGCAACATAAAATGGTGTAAAAATAGCCTCTTCTACAAATGGTGTTGGGAAATCTGGACAGCTACAGAGAAAAAATAAAACTCGACCACTGACTTACACCATACACAAAAATAAACTCAAGATGGATAAAAGACTTAAATATAAGTCATAACACCATAAAAGTACTAGAGGAAAATATAGGCAGAAAAATTGTCCATGCAGTGATATGTCACCAATATATCCACCAGGGCAAGGGATATAAAGGAAAAAATAAATAAATGGGACATCATCAAACTAAAAGCTTCTGCATAGCTCAAGAAAATGCAGCAAAATGGAAAGGGAACCAACCATATGGAAAATATATTTGGCAATAATACCTCAAATAAGGGTTTGATCTTCAAAATATATAAAGAACTCACATGACTCTGCACCAGGAAGACAAGCAATCCAATTAAAAAATGGGCAAAGGATCTGAACAGACCCTTCTCCAAGGAAAACATATGGAGGTCCCACGGATGTGTGAAAAAATGCTCAACATCACTAGCCATTAGAGAGATGCAAATTAAAACCACAATGAGATATCACCTCACACCAGTCAGAATGGCCATCATTAATAAATCAACAAGCAACAAGTGCTGGCAAGGTTATGGAGAAAAGGGAATCCTAGTACACCGTTGGTGGGAATGCAGACTGGTGCAGCCACTGTGGCAAACAGTATAGAATTTCCAAGAAAAACTGAAGATGGAGCAACCTTTTAATCCAGTGATCCCACACTGCTGGGACTTTACCCTAATAATCCAGAAACACCACTTCAAAAAACTTATGCACCCCAATGTTCATAGCGGCACAATTTACAATAGCCAAGTTCTGGAAGCAACCTAGATGCCCATCAGTAAATGAGTGGATCAAAAACTGTGGTACATTTACACAATGAAACACTATGCAGTAGAAAGAAAGGAGCCCCAACCCTTTGTGATAGCATGGATGGAACTGGGGAACATTATGCTAAGTGAAGTAAGCCAGGCAGTGAAAGACAAATACCATATGATCTCACCTATAAGTGGAACCTAATGAACAAAACAAACAAATGAGCAAAATTGAACCAGGGACTTGGACATAAAGAACAAACTGACAATGACCAGATGGGAGGGTGAGGGGGATAACTGGGGAAAGAAGGGGAAGGGGCAAGCAAAGGAACATGAATAGAGGATTCATGGGCACAAACAATGGGGCAGATTGACTCTGGGAGTTGTAGGGATGGGGTGGAGTGAGCAATGGGGAAAAGGGCAGGAGAACTGTAATTGAACAACAATCAATACATAAATAAAAAGAAAACAAAGTTTACACCATCAGATGCATACTGCTCAACAACTCCTCCACAATAGATGGAAATAATCTAGTGAAAGCCTAAGTGTGTAATTCACTATGTGAATAAGCCACTAGAAATTATCTAAACTGATGCACAGGAGGAAAGAGAGGAGGGAGGAAAGGAAGGAAGGAAGGAAGGAAGGAAGGAAGGAAGGAAGGAAGGAAGGAAGGAAGGAAGGAAAACAAGAAGAACTGAATACCTGAGATTTCAGGGCAGCATCAAGCAGTCTAAATACAATTAGATGTGTTATCTTAATTTCAAACAAAGTAGACTTCAAAACAAGAAAATTACCATAGATGACATAGAGTACATCTTAATTATAAAAATGTCAGTTCATTGAGTATACATAACATTCTTAATTGTGTGCGAACACAAAACACAGCTTTGAAAATATGATGCAAAATTGGATAGAAGGGAAAGAAGTAATCACAGAAGCACCATATAATTGGAGAGTTTAATAATTCTCCCTTAGACAAAATTCAGTAGACATTAGCTGGTTATGCTAAACATTTTTTATATATATATAAATATGCCTCTAATTTTTCAATGTTTCCTTGCTATGATTATAGTTGCTGTTGTTAATTTGTATTTTGTAAGACCTTATATATAAAAGGATACAAAGTAATTTTTAGTAGAATTCTAAACATTTCCTTTATTTTTTAAAATTGTATTTTTATGTGATTTTTATATATAAAAATATTTTTAAGTATCAATTCCATCTTTCTTTTAAGAATTTTGACATTTGAGAACTTTTACTTCATTCAAAGATATTGCAACTATTTAAATACACCATTGGAATGTTCTCAGGGTTTCTTTTTATATTTAAATATTGAGTCATCTATAATCTATGCTAGCATATTGCATGAAAAATCACATAGTCGAGTTTTTCCATGTGTAAAGCAATTATCATAGTGTCATTCATCAAGCATACTACAAAATTATTGGAAATTTCACTCATCATATAGCAAGCATCCTTTTAAATGGGTCTATTTTTAGGATTTCGGTTCTCCTTCATTGATATGACTGTTCTTGAATTAATAGTACTTTAAAACTTATTATAGCTTACAAAATATCTGGCAGTGAAATTCCTCTCTCATTGTCTTTCTTCTATATTTCTTGGATTATTATGTCTTTTACTGCTGAAGAAATGTGTAATTATATTGTCAAGTTTGAAAACAAAAGCCATTTGGAATTTTGACTGGAACATAGTTATTTATACATTATATACTTTGTCCTACCTCTAATTTAACAAAAAAGTCTGTTATTTTTATTGTTATGTGTGATGTTGAATATTGAATTAAAACTGAGTTTTACATTAATAAAACATATTTGTGTTTTAATAATAATGTTAATAATGACAATGTATTGAATGTTTACCATATGTGTGTGCCAGGCTCTATATTCTAGATTGACAATAATAATAAATTATAATATAATCATTGTAATTATTGTTATTTTATAGTTACTGGGTTTGAGACATTTGATTAGGTTCCTTTAACACATTTCACTTAGAACTCATAAAACAGTATGGAAGGAGAATCTTGAGATTAAATGATTGCAGTAACTTACTCAAAGTCTTCAGCATAGCGAGGGCAGGATGGAATAAAATTAAGTACTGTGTTCAGGTTTTGATTTTTAATTTTTGCTGAAGTTGCATCAGATACAAGTTTTGATTGCTGACTTTTCAAACAGTGTGGAAAACATATTAAAAAGTAACAAAACATGTAAGTATTGCTTTGGGGTTGAAATAAACATACACCAGACTCAATTGTGTTTAGCCCTAAGAGTAAATTTGACATAAGGGTAGAAAGCTCTCTTTCGACTTGCCCTTGACCGCTCCCCTTCTTCCTCCACCCTTCAACTCTTGACTCCTCTACTTCTTTGACTTCCCTTCCTTCTCCCCCCTCTCCACCTCTCCCTCTTGTCATTCTCTCCACCACAGTCACCTGCCTCTCTCTCAACATTTCCCCTTTTTAAATGTATTTTTTCAAGACTTTTTTTACTCACTTTAGGTTTTGAGTTAATAGATTTACCTTGAAAAGAAAAATATATTATACCATGTTTATATTTTCATTTTGGCATCACAGCTTGGATTTACTTACAAATCCTTGATGAAAAATCTCTGTACTTAAACTGTCTGTTGGGGTGGAAATCTCAATGGCCTCCAGGCTGAGTCCTCCCCGTTCGGGGCTCCCTGCTTCTCCTCATTCACCTTTCTAGCCATGCCCATAGCTGGTTCACACAGCCTTTAAGATGATGAATTTCATCTCTCTCTAAATTCGTCTAAGAACACCTGTGTATCATCTCATCTAATAGCTGTATTTTCTGGCTGCTACAAGGCAATCTATGGTTTGTTAACAGAGGGAAAGTAAATATTAATGGTGGTAATGATCTAGTTGTATTTTTGTGATAGTATAACACAATAGAGATCATTAAACTCTACAAAACCCCATAGATTGAATAAAATATGATGCAGCCTTGTAAATACATGTATAAATTACTTCCCAAGCTATAATTTTAAACCACTTACAAAGGATTATATATAGCTATATATAATGTCATATATGTGTGTGTATGTGTGTGTAAAATACGCCAGTACTATCTCCATATATAACTATATGTAACATCATATGTGTGTGTTTATTTGCATATATATATACATATGTATATATCTATATAAATAGATATGCATATATACATATATATGTATACATGCATAAGGGGGACCAAAAAACCAGGAATTTTATTTATTTATAAAAAATTGTGTAATTATTCTTACATGTTTAAATTTCAGTCACCTTCAAAGTACTCTCCATTTGCTGCAGTGTACCTATCAAGATGTTCTTTTCCAATACTCAAAACTGTTTTTGAACTCTTAAACTCTGATGCCTTTTAGTGCTTCTGCCCTTTTTTGTTTCACCTCTTCCACATGGGCAAAATGTGGAAAGTCCCTTTGAGGACTTTTTTTTTATCCAGAGAAATAAACAAAGAAAAAAGTCACTGGGAGTGAGATAGGGTGAATAGGGAAGGTAGGGCATGGGAGTCATGCCATTTTGGTAAAAAACTGCTGAACACTCAATGCAGTGTGGGTAGGTGTGCTCGTAAATCAGCCACCATGAAATGCGCAAACACACTGAAAGAGTCTTAAAAAAATCACTGAAGCTGAAGGCAGCTTCTCACAACAACACCAGCTGGAACACATACAGATGGGTTGCTGGAAGACCAAGCTAGTGGAGGAAGCCTGTACTACAAGGGGTCAGCTCTCCAGAAGATAATTCCATTTTGGGGGGATATATACACCTCCAGGTAAAACTATGATGTGTGTTTAATTATTTCCAACAGATATTTGTGTTATATACAACATTAAGGAAGGGACATTCTTTCTAAGCAAAGATCATCTCAGATGGCTTTGGTAAAGTGTACATTTGATTTTACAGACTTCTTTAGTTAGTTTGACCTTTGAAGTTTATTAATATTCCAAAAATGAAGCCCTCTGTTTTTTTATGTATTTTGGGAAAGGCTTACCAATTCTCTATAATCAATGCACTTCCATCCTTAGGCACAATGTAATGTTATCATGCAATTTAGTTTTGGCATACTAGAGACTCATTTGGGGTTGAAAGGCATCTGAGCAGTTTTGAGAGGTATCTCTGGAAATGAGATTGCAAGAAGCTTGTGATTCAGCAAACAGTCTTAAAATCTTGAATACCATATGTTATGGATTTCATTAATCCTCTTCAACTTTCCATACCTGACAAAACCCTCCTCCACATACTATAGAACATGAGGTGGCAAATGAAGGCAGAGCTGGAGCTTAGACAATCATGACAGGTATTGCACTGTGCAGAGAAATTTTTCCGTTTTTAAAATTAAATCTTGCCCTGGTTGGTGTAGCTCAGTGGATTGAGCATGGGCCTGTGAACCAAAGGATCTCGGTTGGATTCCCAGTCAGGGAATATGTCTGGGTTGCAGGCCAGTTCTCAGCAGGGGACGCATGAGAGGCAACCATACATTGATATCTGTCTCCCTCTCTCCTTCCCTTCCCCTCTAAAGATAAATAAATAAAATCTTAAAAAATTAAATTAAATCAAATCTATTGGGGTGACAGTGGTTGATAAAATTATATTGGTTCCAAGTGTACAGTTCTATAATACATAATCTGTATTTTGTATTGTATCTTCATCATCTCAATTCAAGGAGAGAAATTCAATTGACATGAAGTTTATCTCATTTTCCATTGATTGTTGGAAACACACCACTGCAATGTCCCCAAACTTGAGGAGGTGATCATCTGAGGCAGGCAGACAGAGAAACAACCTAGATCTTGAAGAGATATCTGCATCCTCATGTTCATTGCAGCATTATCCACAATTGCAAGCCAACTGCACTGATAGATGGTAGGTAAAAAAGTGGTATATGCATACAATGAAATATTATTCGGCCTTAAGAAACAGGAAATCCTGCACTGACCAGTGTGGCTCAGTTGGTTGGGCATAATTTCACTAAGTGAAATGTCACTGGTTTGATTCCCAGTCAGGACACATTCCTGGGTTGCCTGGTTGGCCCCTGGTCAGGGCATGGACATAGGCAACCAATGGATGTTTCTCTCTCATATTAATGTCTCTGTTACTATCTTTCTCCCTCCCTTCCCCTCTCTCTGAAAATAAATAAATAAAATATTTAAAAAAATAGGAAATCCTGACATGTGCTACAACATGGATGGACCTGGGGGAGGGAACACTATCTAAGTGAGATAAGCCAGTCTTTACAGAAGGGCAAATACAACATGGTTCCAGTTTGATATTTCTAAAGTAGACAAAAATCATAGAAACAAAGTGGAAAGGTGGTTGACAAGGGCTTGGGCAAGCAAAAGAGAGGATTAGTGTCTAACAGCACAGAGGAGCAATTTTATGTCATGATTTGTATGAGATTGTGCATTTTGTCTTCTCATCTATGTTCCCAAGAACCTTGCAAGGTGGCACAGGATAAGCCTCCAAAAGATATTTATTGAATATTTAGATTGAATTAGCTAAATTAATGAACAGATGGTGAATTGAGGACAACAGATATGTGAAATCTGATTTAGGTCTTGAAGCATCATCATCATTAAGATCGTTCTATGACATTAAAATGTCCACTCTCAAATATATTTTTCAATGACCCCTTTCACTCTAGGATTAAATTCAAGTTACATCCCATTACCATTTTAACATTTCACGTATCTGTGTCTACCCTGATAAATCCTCCATTCCTGAAGGAAAACTTTAATCTCTCCATCCAAATAACTCCTTTATTTTACCTATTCTCCCTTCCTGGTCTCATTATTGCATTTTGAAAGGTGCCTGCTGTCATAGGACCTTTCCTGAAATTATCTTGTTCCTTATTGTCACATAAGTCAGAAGATCAGAGAATTCTACAACTGAAGTGATATTCTTGTTCTTCACATGTCTTGGAACAAAGCTAATTCTTAGATTTTTGTCTAGGTGCAAAGTGATTTGAAATTCTCATATCAACAGAAGCACCATCTCCTGGAAAGCTATCTCCCCATTCGCTAATTGAGAAGGAGAGTTAGGTTCTCCCGTAGAGACTCAATATTGTATGCAGTGTCTGGGACAAACCATATAGAAAATCTTGTTTCCAATGCTCTTCACTTAACAGTGAATCTAAATCCACACTTGATCAAGAGAAGTAGAACTGACTGGTGATGGTCAGTTTGAAATTTTGAGATGGATCAAGGAGCTTTCAAAAGTTCCAGGAGCTTAATAGACTTGAAGCTGGTAGTTTAAGGTTTACATGATATACTCACATAATAGTGTGTCATTCAGTCATTAACACATGACTGTAAAGCAGATACTATACACCACATTTCCAAATAAGGCCATTTAAAGAATTGTGATGACTTTCCTAAGGTCACCAAATAAGATATGTAAATTGATCTGAATTTCTCTTAATTATAGTACTTCTTTCCCTATACCATGTAGTGCAATAAATGCAATATAAAATATGTCTGCAAATACCCAGGCTGCAACCAAAACTCTAAAATTTAGACGTAATGGCAATTTCACAAAAAAATGACTCAAGTTAACCTGCTGACCTAACTTTACAATCTCCTGACAAAATAAATGACACAGACAACCATCTTCTCTTTAGTGAAGCCTGTGATTATTACCATTGTCCAGGGAATATATGCATCAATCTGAGTTCAACCAGAGATATGTTAAGAGATGCGTTGGAAGAAATTAGCTTACACAGTTGTGGGACAGTCAGGCACATCCTCCCTCCCTGGCTAGTCTCACAGAAAAGGCAAGCATAACGAAGCCCCTGTCCATAAGTGCTTGGCTTTCTTCAGGGAAATCAGCTTATTCTGATGGCCTTTCAACTGAGGTACACAGGTCATATTGCTAGGAAGGTGTTCGTATCATGTCACCTAATTCCTTCTTATTATGATGCTTTCTGAGGCTCTTTGGGGCTCACGTGGCAGTTTCCACACTCTCCCACCATTGCCAGAGCTCATCAGCCATGTCTCTTTTGCTCAGCAACAGTGTTCTCATTTGTGACCAGCCTAGCTTACTCTATTACTGCTCATGGGCAACACATACGCTCTTTGGGAAATGTTCACAGGCAATGGTTCATTGGTGAGCTTCATGGTAGGACTTGGGGCAGCTGGAGAAAATCTGGGGAAGTGGCAAGAAGAGTGTTGGTGATTTTCAAGTCAAACCACAAATTACAATTACTTGCTATCCACAGGGTGAGTGCTAGTTTTAGACTTTTATTGTGTGTTGTATGTATTATTGTATCTACCTATACACACATACTATATATATATATCAAGCATATGTTATATATTGCATATATAAATACACATATACTATATAATATATTTTATACTTAGTATATGTACACATATGTATTATGTATGGGTATATAACATAACCACACATATGTATGTACATTACACAAATGGATATATACACATGTATATACTATAAACACATATATACATATAATACTGTATGAAATATTATATATACACATATGCATATATACATGTATTTATAATGTATATAGAAAATGCATGTATATGTATATATATAATATATATGCATATTATACACATTTGGATAGTCGATGCCAAATTTTAGTTTTTCCTTATCTGACAATAACAACTTGGGGTTAGCTCTAGGAGATATTCCACAATTCTTCCATTTTCATACAGATGACTGAATATTTTAATGACAGTCTAAGGTAAGGAACTGGGGCACAGCTCATAAAATAATACACACACATCATTTTCAGATTCCCTATGAATGTGGAAAAAATAAAATGAAGAATAACTCACTTTGTATTGCAGAACCCTTTTGTAAAATGATTGCCTCCAGAGCCATGATGTACACTTATTTTTTAATGTGTCACGTTTATTTCAAGACAGTGTAGGATCCTACTGGTAATTCCAAATGCATGCGTCTTTTGTTTATCTGTGGCATATGCTCTATGGTAGCAGCACTGGGTGGCACTCCCATAAAACAGATGCTGCAAGGAAGAAAAGGGGCATGGATT
The DNA here is from genome assembly GCA_004027475.1 of Anoura caudifer. Lineage (NCBI taxonomy): Eukaryota > Metazoa > Chordata > Mammalia > Chiroptera > Phyllostomidae > Anoura > Anoura caudifer. The sequence continues at coordinate 98,170 of PVKU01001964.1, forward strand.
TATCTGTAATGATGGAAAAGTCCAACTCTTTCAAGAAAGACATTCTAAGAGCTGAATCAAATATTTGATTTTCCACTAAATTACAAAATGAAAACCAATTTTAACAAATGATGTAGTTAGAGCCAACTGAACAAGGACTTTGTATTATTGTCTAAAGTCCAATTCAAAATCACTTAGCAGGTCACCTTAGCCACTTCATCTATTGATTGGGCATCAATATTTAATCCTCTGTTTCTGAAGAAATTACAACATAATAGACCATCTTTGGTGCTTTAAAAAAATCTACTTCTGGAGTCTATATTTAGAATATAACTTCTAAGATTTTGATTCTTTAGAGAAAGTACTTTTTCTAAGACATCATTTTTTCAGAGTGTATTTTGAGACTGTATTAGTTTAACTTCTCTTGAGGCTCTTATTTTAATCTGTGTGTTTATAAAAAATCAAAATGCAATTTTTGCCCTTCTCAAAATTAAAGTGTATTATATCTCTCTCTCTCATGTTTTAGCACCCTTCCATGTCAACTGGTTGGGTGGCAGGCATTCCGATGTCTCCTATTTCCAGTTAGATGGGAAAGACGTGGCCACATCTCATTACCATCAGTCCTGGAAGCATGTACGGATATAGACCTGTCTACAGATGTCTACAGATGTGACTCGGTTTTCATATTTACTAAAGTTGATGGGCTGAAGGTGATTCAGATTCTTGTTTTTTTAAGTAATGATTTGGGGCCCATAATGTATGTACAGACAGTAAGTATACAGAAATGCATAAAATAAAAAAAATAAATTTAAAAAATAAATAAGGTTTCATACGAGTTATATAACTTTTCTCAGGCAGTATTTATGGGTTCATTGTTCCTTTGTTCCTCCAGATCACAAAAATGTTTTCACAGTCACCTTAATTTAGAAACTGGAACCTGACTTTGTTTACATAGTCAATTGTAAAATTGGCCTTGGTGTTCCCTCTACTCTAGCACTCTCACCCTTTGTCATGAAACATTTCTCCTAATCTGATTCTGAGCTTCACAGTTAACTTGTTCAGGCTAACAGAATGTCAACAAAGTGACCCTAGTTGAAACTTGAGGACATTTGTATGATTCAATTCACACTTTTTGGTCTTGCCCTCTGTCACTGACAGAGACAGACATGCCAAGGCTCGCCCACAGATCTTGGTAAAGGGTAACAGAAACAAAAGAGCAGAGTTGAGCTTCTGTCAGTCCACAGAGCCCAACAGATGATCAGCAGGCAAGCCAAGACCAGACTGCCTTCCACCAAACCTGGCTGGAACTGCCCATTTGTAACTTGGGAGCCAAATAAAAGCAGATTATTCATGTCCCTGAGGTTCTGTGGCTGTTTCTCATGCCACACTACTGTAGCTATTAATATAGAATACACCAATAGTACTATCACACCTAAGTGCTACCATAACAAATTATATGGCATTTTTTTCTAGGACCAGTTGACTGCTGGAAGTTTAAACTGACAAAGAAGCTAATGGAACAATGGGCAGTGCTGAGGAAAATGTTACAGGGAACTGAGAAGATAGGACCCATGATAGATAGTTCAGAATATTTGGGGAATAAAAGGTTGCATCACACAACTTAGAAAGTAAATATGTATATACCTAATTGTCTTTTGGATTTGCACAAGGGGGCTTGCAAACAGATTATTAAAAATACGTTTGCCTCTTACTAATTGCATATAATAAAATACTTCAAGAAAGAGATTAACACAATAAGGAGCTAATTTTGAGGCATAATTTGAAGGAACGGCCTGGATTCCAGAAATGCCAAGATTTTGGAGAGTTGAAAAATAAAAACAGTGTTCCTCCTTTTAATCCTGTCCAGCAAAGAAAACAGTCTCAGGATGTGTGTGTTGGTGTGTGTGAGGTTTTGTACCCCAGCTACACCTCAATAAAGCTAAAAACACAAATATCACTCCAATAAGCACAACTAGAGCCTAGACTGGACTTTGTGCTCTGAATGTGTGTGTGTGTTGGTGTGTGAGTGAGGCTCCAGGAAAAAAAATTCATTTTCAGAAAATCTAGACTGTTTTTCCTGGACTGCTAATCTGGAAGGAAAAACATTCTATGACTACTTTCCAAGGAGAACCTGAATTAATGCATTGCCATTTAATAATTTAGCACATCTTCGTGCCTCTGTGCCTAACATTGAAAATATCACCAAAACTGGTTACGTATGTGAGGAAGATAGGAGTTTGTGTCTGCTGTGCTGGTAGATTCTGGTGAAAACTAATTTACTTGAGAAATATGTAGGATATCACTTAATTTAAGTGGAACAGCTAACACGGTCTAGCAATTTTTCTGACTACAACTTCCATCTTCTAAAATCTAAAAATGAGATTTACATTTTCATCAGCAAAAGGCATTGGAATGGAGGGAGTTGGGATTTTCAATTTGTATGCACGCTAAGTAGTCACTTCATCCTAAAGCTATAATTGAAAGTCTTTTATATGGTAAATTCAGAATAATTACTGAGCCAGAATATAGTAAATATGGCAGCCAAAGAAATTCTTTGAAAACAAAACCTTAATTTTTAGTTTTTATCACGTATTTAATATTTGGCCTTTTGTGAATATGCCTTTCAATGTGTCTGTGGCATGAACTATATCCCAGCTGCAGTGTTGTTTTCCTGGTAAAATGTAGTTCTTTCAAAGCAGGGCATGTACAAAGAGAGTGTATTTGGCTTAATGCGTGCTTATTTTTCTCTTGATAACAAGGACTGAATAATTTTAGAGAAAGACATTTCTGGCCATTTATCAGCTCTCCCTCTGGAGCAGCCTTACATTTTTATTTTCTTATTTTGTCACACCTAGCTGAAGTTCTTCAAAATGACTTTATCTGAAGGTCAGCTACCTTTTCTATCCAATTTAATTTTATCTACAAAATTCTGCGAGTTCGGATTTGGATTAGTGATAAGTAAAGATAAGAGTCGTGTCCCTGGCATTTGCAACTTTCTGGTCAGAAAATGCAGCCTGCTGACCAACAAGAGCTTTTTCTAGTGAAGTACCTGCCAGACCTGGGCAAGCAGGGGGTGGTGGTGGGGGGTGGGGAATGCCCTCTGAAAGGTGACTTCTAAGATTAATTTTTAATCTCTCAAAACAGAAAAAATATAAAGCCACATTAAGACTCTGAATAGTCTCCCAGACGAGTAAGACTTGTCAGGAGTTTCATTAAGGCAATCACACACACACACACACATACACACACAAATGTGGATGTGTCCACAGAAATGAGCGGCAATTTGCACAGGGTGGGAGGGGGATTTTATTTTAAAAAAGTAAATAAGAAAACACCCACAAGCAAATACTTCTAGTGACATCTGAAGAATGAGGCCTAAAAAAAAATGGACTGCTAGTATTCTAATTTTATTGCAATAAAATTTCCATAGGAGAATAAATGCTTTGGGCTATTTGGCTTGGCATTCATTAAATCATAAGATTTTCTAACTAATCTCCTTTGTTCGGATTTCATTCTCAACAAGCAAACTCTTGTTTTTTATTTGGCTCCTCAATTCAGGGCTTCCAGTAGAAGGAGAATGTTTGGGTTTTGCTGGTATGAGTATAACAGTCTAAGTGACAATATATTTTTCCTTTCACTTTAACACCAGTTTTTTACTTTTCCTGGTCAGTCTTCTTAAAGCATTTTCTTCATTAAATCTCCCACATGTACAGTCAAAATCAAGTTGTTTTTCAAGTTCTGTTTTTTCTGCAAGACCCACTTAGTCCAAAGAATGTAGGGAATTCAAGATAATGCAAAGCCATCTCAGAAGTCTGGCATTTCAGAGGCTCCTTCTTTCTTCCTGGCCATCCCACTTGTGGAAATCATTTCTTGTATTGGTGTCCTGAGGCTGCTGTAAACAATGATCATAAACAGAGTAGTCCAAAACAGCAGAAGTTTATTCTCTCACAGATATGGAAATTGAGAGTCTAAAATCAAATGTACTTGGTGGGGCCACACCCCTTCTGGAGACTTTAGAGGAGGGACCTTTCTTGCCTCTTCCAGCCTTTAGTGGCCCCATTGCCCTTGGCTTTGGGGTGTATCTCTCCAATCTCTCTGTTTTTTTGTCTCTTATAACTGGATTTAAGGCCACTTGGATATTCCACGGTGGTCTCACTTTAAGGCGCTTAATTATACCTGCAAAGATTCTTTTTTCCAAATAAGGTCAGATTCACAGGGTCTGAGTATTAGAATGTGAACTTTTAGAGACCTCTACCATTTAACATACCACACTTAACAATTGTATGATAATCATTTTTCACCATGTTAAATGTACTTTATTATCAATAGTTCTAGTAAAGAAACTTAAAAAACCTCCCTCAGCAGATAATAGCCATTTTGCAAATTCTTCATGCATGATTTCAAACCATTCTCTGGATGGCCTTCAGGGTTGGTGGTTTCACACAGGAGCAAGCAGGATAAGCAGGTGAAGGCTCAGTGGATCCAGCCGAAGTCTTCACTAATCCTTCATTAAAGGGACTGGAAAAACAATTTTATTTGGAATGTAATGAAAAAATCAATAGTGCTTATTATATTGCTCATTATACAAATCAATAATAACCATTTTAATATCATTAATTCTACACTGAAGGTGTTGTCAATGTGTTTTTTAGTATGTAATTACAAAATATAATCTACATAAAAACACTTCTCTATAAATCTTTTATGTTAAAAGTCAGTATGATACTAACAATGATAATTGAACATTTACTTCCTGGCTTATTGGAATGTCAATTAATATCCAACTTAAAACAGTTATTAATCCCTGGCTGGTATAGCTCAGTGGATTGAGCACGGTCAGTGGTTTGATTTCCAGTCTAGGGCACATGCCTGGGTTGTGGGCCAAGTCCCCAGTGGGGGGCACATGAGAGGCAACCACACATTCATGTTTCTCTCCCTCTCTTTCTCCTTCCCTTCTCTCTAAAAATAAATAAATAAAATCCTTTAAAACATAGTTATTAAAAGAAAAACAAACACACAAGCTTAATATAACCAAAGACCTGAAATTGAGAACAGGCTGACAGTCACCAGAGGGGAGAGGGGAGGGAATTTCAGGGGAAAAGGGGAAGGGTTTGGAGCAACAAGTATAAAGGACACATGGACAAAAACTAGGGGGGCTGGATATGGGAGGAAGGTGGGGAGGGCTGGGGTGGTAAGCTGGGATGGGATTAAAAGACAGAAAACTGTACAAGAACAATTAAAATAAAAATAAAATAAATAAATAAAAGAAAATTCACTTAAATATATATATTTACCAGGTCATAAGTATCTTTTCCCCAAAAGTTATTCTGAAGCACTGAATAGAATACCTGGTTAATGATCATTTCCAAAAACAATCTGCACCTATAAGCTGGATCAATATGTTAATAAAAGAAGAACTGTTCTAGATATCCTGCTGAGAATTTTACAAAGATAAACTTAAACTTTCTTGCCCCAGCCAGGTAAGAAAGACACATAGAAGAGTCAACCAATGAATGCATGAATAAGTGAAACAACAAATCCATGTTTCAATCTCTTTCGCTCCATTTCTTTTTTTCCCAATAATAAAAAAAAGATAAACTTAATTTTTTTTAATGAAAAAAGAAGAAATGATTAGTCAGGAATGAGTTTCCACCATCTCACATCTGCCTGACCATAACTGGGCAGCCCAGACTCAGGCCAGAAAACATTCAATGTAACACTGGGGCCCTAAGCTGGTACCGTTGCTTGCTCACCTTCATTAACCCTGCTCCTAAGACACAACTTCAGGTAATGGGCCAACTTGGGACGGGAAATGAGGATATAAAAGTCAATAAAGCCTGGAATGCCATGAAAATATGCCTAACTTCTAAATGCTAGTGCCTTTATAATTTTTTTTATTATCGGGATTAATAGCACTTTTATATGTAACTTCTTTCTTCAGTTCACAGACGCTTACACATTTTGACAAAGGAATGCCTTAGAAACTATAAACTGCTTTCAGGGAGAAAGAGGAAAATTGACTAACTAATTACCAATAGCAATTTGGGGAAAAGGAAATGTATTTAGAAAGGCATCAAAACTGGATTCCCAAAAGCTGAAAGAGAAAATCTTAAAGCCAAGGATTCATTTATAGGACATACTCAGCAGAATCCATTGGATAATTTTATTTTATTCAATAATGAAACTCCAAATAAATTCAAAGGATATAAAGAAAAGATCCTATACTATAGACAGATGTTTGTATTTAGTTATAATTCTCCTAATCACAGTGTGAACGTGAGCAAGCTATAGCTTCCATGGTTAAGAAAAGCATAGAGGAGAGAGGGAGAAAATGAGAAAAAAGTGAAAACTCCTTATGGTTACTTATCAAGGATGTTAGAATGGGATGTGATGGATAAAGAAACACAAAAGTTACTTTATTGAATATTTTTATGGTTAGGTGTACAATGTAGCATATATCAAGAAAAAATGTATTTATTGTATTTGCATAAAATATATTGTGATATTTTTAGTAACCTTTTAATTAATAGCATCAAACAGATTCCACAGCATATTATATATTTCCTACAAAAATATTGAATTAATTCATTTTTAACAAGGTGATAAAATCTATACATATATTTTAGTCCAGTTGTGTCTCTTTGAGACCTGTAGACATTTTGTAACTTTGTATTTTTCAGGAAGATCTAGTGGATTGTAGCTTGATGTGTCAGAACTGAAGAAAACTTTTTACCAGGTTGAAAGGAGGCCAAATTTCTTAGCAGATTAAGCTGTGCTCGATTCAATAAGATAGAAGCTGCTGGAGTTTGAAAATCAAACAGTAGAGAAAAGTCGCCTGGGGATAGATACAGCTGCCCAGATAGTTGTTGGAAATGCAGGGGTCATAAAACACTAGAGAGTGACTTACAATATCAAAGCTCAGGGCATCAGAATTACAGCAGTTTTATACTTAGCCTGAGAAATAAAGTCGACAATCAAACAGGAAATTTACATACAACCCTCAGTGTATTAATTTCTCTTCTGCTAGACCAATTTATATGCAGAGAAAAAGCATAATTTGAGGATGGATGCTTGGTTACTCCATATCCTAGCATGAGATATCATTAATGTCTGTATGTGCTAAATATTGAGTAATCAAGTTAATTTTTGCTTCTTCACATTCAGAAAAATTAGGAGAATAACCTCTGTTAAGGTAGCTACTAAAGACACTAAGAGGATAATTTCCTATCAGAGTCACAGATAATTAATAAATATTTCCTGAATTAATGCTGTAGAAAATATTTCTTATTTCATTACTTAAATGAAACTCACAAGGATTCCACTTTGAATAATAGCTGTTAGAACAATATTATTCACCCCTAACCTACATGTTCAGCACTGCCCTAGGATTAATAGATAAAATTTAAAACTTGACAATTTTCTCAATAAATTTAAAACAGGTATTTAAGGTTTTTTTTTGATAAATGTGTATTATTGTTGGAATCATACACATTATTTAAATTGTTCATTGTATATAAGGGTGAAGTTCACTTGTTAAAAATTTATTTTGTACATTTAGATACACCTCTTTCAGGTCGGGTTTAACTTGGCAATAGCACTCTTTGAAACCAAAGGAGCATCTCCTTCCATTACCAAGTTGGAACTGGAACATGGCAAAGTGAACCTATGGGCCTGCTGAGTGGAGGTGTGGACTGTGAATTCAAGCTAATGGGAAAATACCTTGTGTCATCACAATATGGCAGAACTCCTGGGGTACAGACCAGAAAGAAACACTCTGAGGGAGAAAAGAGCATGATTTTGAGATTACTTTATTATCTTTTCCTCTATTAAACACCTGTAATGAAATTAACAGTTCATGTTGTTAATTGCACACATAGCTGGATTGCAGTCAAAAAGTGAGTGGTTGCTTTGCTCCTTGCTTCTCTGATAATAAAAGTAGTCGAGTGAGGCTGGACTCCTGATTTTCCAGGGTATTGACCTGCTTCTCCATGTGCTGTCTTTTGCAGTGTATAAAGTGCATTTTTGCCCAAACTTTTGAGGGAAAAGTAAGGATGCACATCATACATGAGTAATACTAATTCTGTAACTATATAAATTTTTTTCATTTTCTTTTTTAAGTATATTTTATTGATTCTGCTATTACAGTTGTTCCATTTATTTCTCCCCTTTGTCCCCCTCCTCCCAGTACCCCCATTTCCTTCAGTAATCCCCCAGCCTAAATTCATGTCCATGGGTTGACATGTCCGTATAAGTTCTTTGGCTTCTCATTTCCTATACTATTCTTAACCTCCCCTTGTCTATTTTGTACCTAACAATTATGCTTCTTAATCCCTCTACCTTCCCCCCAAAGTGAATCTCCATTTCTGTGATCCTGTTCCTATTCTAGATATTTGTTTAGTTTGTTTAGTTTGTTATTTAGGTTTGGTTGTTGATAGTTATAAGTTTGTTGTCATCTTACTGTTCATACTTTTTATCTTCTTCTTTTTCTTAGATAAGTCCCTTTAACATTTCATATAATAAGGGCTTGGTGATGATGAACTCCTTTAACTTGACCTTATCTGGGAAGCACTTTATCTGTCCTTCCATTCTAAAATGATAGCTTTGCTGGATAGGGTAATCTTGGATGTAGGTCCTTGACTTTCATGATTTTGAATACTTCTTTGCAGCTCTTTCTTGCCTGCAAGGTTTCTGTTGAGAAATCACCTGATAGTCTTATGGGAACTCCTTTGTAGGTAACTCTCTTCTTTTATCTTGCTGCTTTTAATATTCTCTATCTTTAACCTTTATAAATGTTTTTATTCTTTTATTTATGCTTAGGCATTAAAAGTGTAACTCTAGATAGAAATAACGATACTCTTATGCAAAATAATACCCTGCAATACAATGATCAGTTTTGTTTCTAAATATAAGTAAATAAATAATTGAATTTAAAAATTAAAATAAAATACTTTTTCCTGAAAATTTGAGCTAAAAATGTGGGTGCACACTGTGCACAGCAGTGCATTATGTACGGCAAAATACAGTAATTATTCCCACTATTTTAAGAGCACAGCTAAATGAAACTGATGAAATAGTGGATCTATTATTTAAAACATGTACACCAAAATTGTTGTAAGGAACTAATATGATGTAAGATAGAGGCATAAAAATGTGAGTTTATTTAAAAACCCTCCAGTCAGGAATTAATGCCAACCATCCAAATCACTGTAGTGGATAGTCCTTGTGTTTTCAGAAAGCTATAATTAAAATACAAATGACCTAATCTCATTCCACAGGTTGATTTACTGGTTTCCAACTAAAAATTGGAAAATTTTCATCACTTTCTTCCCAGTTACCCAAAGTGAGTTCCCCGCAGGGACCATCCTTCCTTGGGTATGGGCCTTTCTAGCCAATACTTTCCTTCTTCTTCCATGATGGGTAGCATGAATAAATGCAGCATGGTAAGCCATGTTGAAGAAGCCTCAGAAAGACTACACACACATTAAATCATGTAACTTGCACAACAGTTTTACAAGTTAATATCATTTTCAACTGTCTAGAGAATATGAAAGAGCGTGGAGAGATGACATGAGTCATTCAATGTCACTGGGTCATTAAGTGGTCAAAGGAGAATCAGAGTCCTGTCTGTCAGAAAGCAGACAAGATCAAGAGCCTGCTTTCTGAAACTTTATCCAGCAATTCATTAAAAAGATAACACACTGTGATCAAGTGGGATTTATTCTGGGGATGCAAGGTTGATATGATATTGGTAAGTGAATAAACATATATACCACATAAACAAAATGAAGGATTAAAACCACATGATCAGCCATTCACAGGCAGCATCTGATACTGACCTGCAACAGAGTACCTCACAAGAGGTCCCAGAACAAGAACATTCAGTGGCCAACTTCAAATAACATCAGAGCAAGTTTCAGTTAGCTTCACAAGTGGCATATCCAAAGAGAGATCTTGGTGGGCACCAGACCCTGCTGAGGCAAATTCCACTCTGAATGGTTAGCACCTGCATAGCAGCTCATATACTGTGGTTGAGGTTGATCCTCAGTCAGTGAACCTGAGGGTTGACCCCACATACAAATGGGCCAATAGCAATCAAGACTCAATTACAACAGGAGGGTCCACATAAAACATACATGGGACATTCTTGGAGGACCCAGCCCAGATGATCAAGGAGACTATGCCATGAGATCCCAGAAGGATACATATTACATAAGGTCATCCTACCAAAACTGAAAGTCATAGCAGATCTACCTAACACATAAAAACAAAAAGAGACAGCCAAAATGGGAAGACAAAGAAGTATGTGTCAGATGAAAAAAACAGGAGAAATTTTCAGAAAAAGACTTATGGGCATAGAAACCATAAATAAGAACTAGTCAACAATGAAGACTACAATATATGAAATGAAGAATACACTAGAAGGAATAAACAGTCAATTGATGAAGCAGAGGATTGAATCAACAATTTGGAAGACAAGGTAGAAGTAAAAACCCAATTGAAGAACAAAAAATAAATAATTTTTTTAAAAATGAAAACAGTTTAAAGGACTTTTGAAATAACATGAAGTGTAACAACACATGCATCATAGGGGTTACAGAAGGAGAAGAGAGAAAACTAGAAACTGAGAACCTATTTCAAGAAATAATGACCAAAAATGTCCTTAGCCTGGTAAAGGAAAAAGACACACAAGTCCAGGAAGCACAGAAAGTCCCAAACAAGATGAACTCAAAGAGGTCCACACCAAGACACATCATACTTAAAATGACAAAGGTAAAAGACAAAAAGGGAATCGTAAAAGTGGCAAGAGAAAGACAGTTAATTATCTACAAGGGAACTCCCATAAAGCTGTCAGCTGATTTCTCAACAGAAGCATTTCAGGCCAGAAGGAGTTGACATAACATTGTCAAAGTGATGCAAACCAAGGACTTACAACCAAGACTACTTTACCCATCAAGGCTATAATTTAAATTTGAAAGAGAAATAAAGAGCTTCTCAGACAAGAAAAAGGAGTTGGTTACCACCAAACAAGTATTGTAAGAAATGCTAAAGGGTCAGAAGAAGGAGGAGGAGTATGGGGAAGAAAAAGAAGGAGAAGGCAGAGGAGGGGGAGGAGGAGAAGAGGAAGAAGAGGAAGAAGAGGAAGAGGAAGAAGAAGAAGAAGAAGAAGAGAAGAAGAAGAAGGAAGGAAGGAAGGAAGGAAGGAAGGAAGGAAGGAAGGAAGGAAGGAAGGAAAAAAGAAAGAAAGAAAGAAAGAAAGAAAGAAAGAAAGAAAGAAAGAAAGAAAGAAAGAAAGAAAAAAGAAAGAAAGAAAGACATGGTTATAATGAACAAATGGCAATAAATACATACCAGTCAATAAGCATTTTCAATGTAACTGACCTCAATGTTCCAATCAAAAGGCATACAGTACCAGAATGGATAAGAATACAAGACCCAGCCCTGGCTGTTGTGGTTCATTGGATTAAGTGCAGAACTGTAAACCAAAGGCTTGCTGGTTCAATTCCCAGTCAGGGCACACTCTGGGTTGCAGGCCAGGTCCCCATTTGGGGCATGCAAGAGGCAATTGCACATTGATGTTTCTCTCCTCTTTTTCTCTTTCCCTTCTCCTATCCCTAAAAATAAATAGATAATTTTTTTTTTATAAAAAGGAATACAAGACCCAAAGATGTGCTGTCTACAAGAGACCCAACTCAGAAAGAAAGATACAGACTAAAAGCAAAGGGATAAAAATGGATATTTTATGCAAATGGAAGTGAAAAAAGGTGGAGTAGCAAGGCTTATAGCTGACAAAATAGACTTTAAAACAAAGGTTATAGTAACAAACAAAGAACACTACATAATGATAAAGAGAACAATCCAGCAAGACAATATAAACTTTGTAAATATTGCACTTAACAGAGGAGCATCTAAATATATAAAGCAAATCTTTATGGACATAAAGAGAGAGTTTGACAGTAAAGCAGTCATAGAAGGGGCTTTAACCACCCCCATCCTCATGATTGACATTAATTCGAGAGAAAATCAGCAAGGAAACAATGATCTAAATTGACACACTAGATCAGATGGATTTAATGGATATCTTCAGAGCATTTCACCCCAAGGCACCAGGATATACATTCTATTTTCAAGTACACATGGCATATTTTCTAGGATAGAGTACATGTTTGGACACAAAACAAGTCTCAATAAATTTAAGGAGATTGAAATCATATCAAACATCTTCTCTGACCATAATGATATGAAACTAGAAATCAACCACAGGAAAGAAACCGAAAACACACAAAGTGATGGAGGCTAAATAACATGCTACTAAACAATAAATAGATCAACAATGAGGTAAAGAAAGACATCAGAAAGTACCTTGAAACAAATGAGAATACCACAACCAAAAATCTATGAGGCACAGCAAAAACAGTCATAAGAAGGAAAATTTAAAGCATTACACATCTCCCTCAAGAAACAAGAAGAACTCAAAGAAACAACCTCACTTTACACTTAAAGGAACTAGAAAAAGAAAAACTTACAAAGCCCAAAGTGAGTTTTAGAAAAGAAGATAATAAAGATAAGAGCAGAACTAAATAAAATAGTCTAAAAAATAAAAAAGATCAATGAAACCAAGAACTGTTTCCTTGAAAAGATAAACAAATTGACAATTTTTTTACCAGACTCATCAAAAAGAAAAGAGAGAGAACCCAAATAAATAAAATCAGATATGAGAGAGAAGTAACAACCGATACTATAAAAAAAGAAAAGGATTGTAAAAAAGTACTACAAACAAATACATGCTAAAAAAATGATAATCTGGACAAAATGGCATACAATCTTCCAAATATGAATCAGGAAGACTCAGAGAATCTGAACAGACAGATTACAACTGATGAAATGAAAGCAGAAACAAACAAACAAACAAAACCTCTTAATAAACAAAAGTCCTGTGCTAGATGACTTCACAGGAGAATTTTACCAAACATTCAAAGAACTAACACCTATTGTTCTCAAATTATTTCAAAAAAATCAAGAGAAGAGAAGACTTCCAAGCTCATTTTACAAAGCTAGCATTATCTTAGTTCCAAAACCAGATAAAGACACTGTAAAGAAAGAAAATCATAGGCCAATATCTCTGATGAACATAGATGCTAAAATCCTCAACAAAATATTAGCAAACTGGATCTAGCAATACGTTAAAAAGATTATACATCGTGATCAGATGGGATTTATTCTAGGATGCATTGTTGGTACCACTCCTGCAAATCAATAAACGTGATACACCACATAAACAAAATGAAGGATAAAAATTACATGGTCATATCATAAGATACAGAAAAAGTATTTGATAAAACCCAGCACCCATTATGATAAAAACTCTCAGCAAAGTGGGATTAGAGGAAATGTACCTAAACATAATAAAAGCCATATATGACAAGCCCACAGTCAACTCATACTCAACAGGCAAAAACCAAAAGCGCTTCCCTTAAGAACTGGAACAAGACAGGAATGTCCACTTTCACCTCTCTTATTCAGCATAGTACTGGAGGTCCTTACCATAGCAGTCAGACCAGAAAAAGAAATAACAAGCAACCAAATTTGAAAGGAAGAAGTAAAACTGTCATCATTTTCAGATGACATAATTGTATTGGATTGATTGTATATGGAGAATCCATAAAAGTTCTAGAAGAAAACATAGGCTGGAAAATCTCACATTTCTCATAGCAATATATTTTTTGATTATCTCCTTGAGCAAGGGAAACCAAAGAAAAATAAACAAATAGGACTATGCCAAACTAAAATGTTTTTGCACAGAAAGGGAAACCATCAACAAAATGAAGATAGCTCATTGAATGGGAGAACATATTTGCTAATGATACATCTGATAAGGGGTTACTATAAAAAATTTATAAAGAACTTATACAACTCAACATGAAAAAAAAAAAAGCAATCCAATAAAAGAATGGTTGAAGGACCTGAATATATATTTATCCAAACAGGACATACAGATGGCCAATAGAAATATGGAAAGATGCTTAACATCACTAATCATCAGAGAAATGCAGATTAAAGCCACAATGCAATTCACCTCCCACCTGTCAGAATAGCTGTCATCAATAAATCAACAAACAACAAGTATTGTTGGGGATGTGGACAAAAGGGAACTCTAGTGCACTGCTGGTGGGAATGCAGACTGGTACAGCCACTGTGGAAAGCAGTATGGAAAACTGCTTTATGATACAGTGATTTCACTTCTGAGAATATATTTGAAAAATCCAAAACACTGATTCAAAAGAATATATATACCCATATGTTCATTGCAATGTTATTTATAATACACCAAAATTTGAAAGCAGCCCATGTGCCTATCAGTAGAAGAGTGGATAAAAAAAGAAGTGATACATTTGCACAATGGAATACTACTCAGTAGCTAAAAAAGAATATATTACCCTTTACGACAGCAAGGATGGATCTAGAGAGCATTATGCCAATTGAAATTAGCTGGTGAGAGAAAGACAGTATCATATAATTTCACTCATATGTGGAATCTAATGAACAAAATAAACAAACATATTAGAAATAGACTCCTAGAATAAAGACTGACAGCTCTCAGAGGGGAGGCTGTTTTTCTTGCTGGATGAAAAATGTGAAGGAATTAAGCAAAAAAAAAAAAAAAAATTTCATGGACAGAGACATCAGTATGGTGATTACCAGAGGGAAAGTATGGTGGGGAAATAGCATGGGGAAGATAAATGGTGATAGGAGGAGATTTGGCTTGGGGAGTGAACACACAATACAATATACAAATTATGCACTATATAATCATACACCTGAAACCTATATAATTTTATTAACCAATGTCACCCTAATAAATTCAATGAAAAACAAAAAAGAAAGAGTTTGTTCTTTGGACCATGGCAATGTGCTTCCAGAAGAGCAGCTAAAGGATTCTGATTTAGAATGAGATTCTTCTTTGTTTGTGAGGATGTCTAACTAGATCGAGACTTATTGCAGTTTCTGTATTAATCACTATCTCTCTACCATAGGGAGATGTAAATATATTTCATTTATATATGTGTATATATACATATGCAAAATAGTTTACATATGCATATACACTTATATACAGATACATAGATTTATCTGCAGATAGGTAGATTTAGATACCCTTAAACTCTAGTAAGCTCCTTTAGGTCAGGAACCATACAGTGTTTTATTCATATCCCACAACAACTAGTCAGAAGTTCTTAAACACATGTTTTAGTCAGGCAATATTTCATAACTGTTAAAAAATCAAGATTTGGGAGCAGATAGCTGAACTTGAATCCAGGTTACACTGTTGACTACAGGATGACCTTGAGAAAGTATTTTTGACTCTGAGTCTCAGGTGTTTTATTTATAAGTAGTTGGGAAAAGCAGTCCCTTCCTCTTGGGGCTGTGGCTACTATTAAATTACATTGAATGTTTTTAGCTGCTTACAATGGTGCCTGGCACATTATGGTCACTCAGTCAGTATTCTTCACTAAACATAGAATGTATTGGATTGTGATGAGACATAAGTTTATCAGAGGTCTGAAATGCCCTTAGAGTTTCCTCCGATAAGTTAACAGTATCCAACCTGATTCAGGCAACATGAGCAGATTTGTGTACTTTAGACCTATAGATTTCACTAATACGACACTCTTTTCATGGGGAACTTTTGCCAGTGAAGTATTAGATTACATTTTTTTGTACACTCCTTTCCTAAACACCAGCCAGATGTGGTCCTTATGGCTCTGACATCTCTCTACCATCACCAGATAGATTTAATGTGTAAGGTTTTTTAATGCTTTTCGCTTGTTTATGTACAAAGAAGATGGAAAGAAAGATTAAATTTTTTGAACTGATGTAACAGTTTGCTAGTCAGCTGTCATACCATCTCCCACTGAGGAAAGCTTTGCATTAGCTTTCGGTTAAACCTGAGTAGGATCTGGGTAGTGAGCTTGCTCTGAGGAGGTGAAAGTTTAGCCACCAGCACCACTCCCAACCCAAAGTTTGTAATTGCCCCCAAACCACAGTGCTTTGGTCTCATGGCCCCTTATTGAAGTGGCAGTGACATATCCATTATGGCCACTTCTGTAAAGTTTTTTTTAAAACATTTTATTTGTTTTAGATTTCCATTCAATTAATTTCACTGCCTTTCATCTGTTCCAGTAATTGGGCAGGGTGACAAGATAGAAACTGCTTGAATATTTACTTGGTGTTATAAAAGTCTCAAGATATGTTTCCTGCTTTTCTCTAATGTCTTAGTACTTTTCCATTTAATGTTTTCAAGTGCCTATAAAATTGGGTTTCAGACCGTTTTGCTTTAACACCCCTGTCATTTCATTGCCCATCGAGCAAAGACTAACTGGAGTGTTTGTGGGTTGCTTTCCAGAGATGAATAACATTAGAAGCAGCTCTGTGAAGCATGTGATAAGTTATAACAAGGAGCATCTCCTCGTGAGATAAATCGCAAGTAGACTTCTCATCAGCAGCCCTTGTTCAGTCCTCTTGCCACATTAAGAGCTGGAATCCAGGACTATTCCTTCTTCATTAATATTTATACTAACAAGTAATAGCATTAATGAGAAACAGCTACTCAAATGAGGCCTTCTCTAACACCAGTGACTTAAAGAAGAGTCTACGGTTAAAAAAGGAAAGTCATTTGGACCATTTCCACCTTTTTAAATGAAGCACCTGGGAACCTGACCAGGGAATGTCATTATCAAGGTCATCTCTATAGACCATACAACTAGAAGTGAATTCTGCTTCATCTTACATGATGAAACAGTTTATACACTTAACACAACTCCATAAACTCTATCAGTGGTATTGGTATTTACAAGGCTGAAGCCTTTTGCTAAAAGAAGAGGTCATTGCTCTACCATTCAGATATTTCCATTAACTTATTACTGCATCATCCTGAGTCTCTCTGCCTTGACCATGGAATCTGTCATAGACAAGGAATTGTAGGGCATAGCAGCCCCCAGACACAATTTGCTGTTTTGCACAGAACCAGAGGCAAGGACTTGTACACAAATCACCATTCAGCATTTGCTTAGTCAACCCCCCTCACCTCAACTTTCATGCTCTTTGAATCTACTACCCTTTGATATTCAGCTGCAGGCTGTTGCTTACTAAGGTAATGCTCTACTTGTCTCCCCATTCATGTCACCATGAGTTCCCTGTGCTCAGCCACAGGTATCTCTAAGCATGAACTTCTTCTAAGCAAGTTTTCCATCTCCTGTTGTCTTTTCCATTGATGACAAATGATGTCTCCAGGGCTGCTGAAGTCAGTGTGCTTATTACTGAGGTGTAGCATCTCCTGTGTACTCCCATTCCTCTGCCACAGCCATCCCTTTCTTCAGCAGATAGAATCCTCTTCTCTTCCTTGTGTCATGATTTAATCATGGACTTGTTAAAAGTTCTCTATTTCTGTTAATTTGTTTTCACATTGTGTTTTTTCAACTGTACTAAGATATATTTAATATACAAAATTTTGCGCATATTTAATGTATACATTTTGATGAGTTTGGGCATATGTATAAACACACTTGATACCATTGCCACAAACAAGGTAATTAGCATATCTCTCAACTCCCAAAGATTTATATCCCCTTGCTTTTTTGAGGGAGGATATGTACTCAGCCTGAGAAATGCCATCTTAACAAGTTTTATAATGCACAGAACCCTATTATAACTATAGGCTCTATGTTGTACATAAGAAATCTAGAACTCATTCTCCTTGTATAGACATACTTTTATTTCTGTTGAAGAGCAGCTCCCCATAGTCCCCTCTTTCCATCCCTTGGCAGTCACCATTCTGTTCTCTGCTGCTGCGAGTTTGATTATGTTTGATCTCTCATTTAAGTGGATTCATGCAGGATTTGTCTTTCTATGATGGCCTTATTATCACTAAGCATAATGTCCTCCAGGTTCATTCATGTTGTTGCAAATAGTGGGATTTCTTTCTTTTTAAGAGTGAATTATTTTTTATTGTCTGTATGAGCCATCTTTTCTTTATCCATCCCTCTGTTAATGAACATTTGTGTTGTTTCTGTACTTTTGGCTATTGTGAATAAATAATCCTGCCATTTGGCAATGACGGGTGGAAAGGACTGGACTGGGCAGTGCCTAGTGACAGGGTGACATTGACAAGCACAAATTCTACTCTTACAGTGCTCAAAACCTCTACCACACCACCTTACAGTTCTAACTGACTATTACAAGTGTACGGTATTCGCTGAGGAAGAACGAAAGTGAGCCACAAGTCGGGCAAGCAAAAGTTTATTGGGACCGCTTCTGGGCAAAGTTCCCTAGTCCCGGCAGGACGCGGTCCAGGAAAGTTGCACCCCTTTGCTCTTGGGAAGTTTTGTAGGAAAAAATGCGGGTGAGGGTCATGTGGCAATTGGGGATTGGTGAGTAAGGGGTGATGCAGGTGGGGTGAGGTGTTACATGACTTTTTGGAGGAAGTTTGGCTTCAGGTTCCAGCTTCTCTTCTTGCGGGAACTGGCACAGCCTCCTTTGTCTTCCCCGCCAACCTTACAACAAGAACCTTAAATGCTCAGAATTCTAGACTTTGATTACTCTGAAGATACAAAATTCTCTTAAATGAGATATTCATCTGGGTAAAGTTGACACTATTAGGCACATTCTGTTGAATAAATGACAGCAATAAACCAAGTATTTTTTTTTTTGAAAATAGGAGCAGAATTTTAAGTTATTCTTTTATTTTTTAGGATCTTAATAAATTTTGAATGTTGAAAATTGTTCTGTAATTTTTACTGCAGAGATGCATGAATGTTTGCTTTTAAACTATATATTAAGTATTATGATGATACCTACATCTTTTTCTGAATCACGAGGTAACACGTGTTTGTAACAGTGTAATATGTATTGACTCCATGTGTTACTGCTGTTGTAATCTAAGTCCATACAACCCACTGCAACGAGGACGTGGGATGCACCTCCAGAATCACAGTGACTCACTAACAGCCTCTGCCTGCGACCCAGGTACAACAGTAACATTAAATTAGATTTCTTATAAAATATCTGCACATTACATCCAAAAAAGACTCAGTTGACTTATCCCACTTCTCTATTAAGCTTAATTTCAGTTTCAATTTAGCTTAATTCAATGATTAATAGTCAATTGTATAAACATGTAAGTCCTTAAAATCTCTTTATCCATGGTTACACCTAAAACAATAACAAAAGCAACTGACACAAATATGACAACAAAACTCCCAGGGCACTATAAGAAAAATGTTTGAAGTAATGTAAAAAGGAAAATGTGTTTCTTAGGCAAAATCCAAAACCATGCATTTATATATATGTCTTAAGCAAAGTCAAAGAAACAAATTAAAAATGACTCTTCATCCTATAGCACCTAGAATGCTAAATATACCATAGATTCTCACTGTTTAAATTATTTAAGTGATGAGTTATCCCACTGGAGTTTATGAACTCTTCTTCACTAACTAAACCTCTTGGTGCTAAAATGTATACATACACCTTGACCTTTCCTTCACCTTCACAGCATTTCTATTCCAGTAACTCTTCACACCTAGGAGACACAACATTTATGATCAACTGAAAGTTTAACTGAGCAAGTTCAATTTCAAGAGGACTCTAACATTTTTTAGGGTTGATGACCATGAGAGCTTTGCTCTCTAAAATTTCAGCAAAGACAAAAAATATATATCTGGCTCATTTACATTTGCAAAGGTTGTGGGCCTGGTGATCAGAACCCATGTAGCTAATATATAAAACATCAAGGGTTCCTTCTAGTATCTGGGTTAATTTATTCTATGATTAACTTGATGTCTCTTACTCATTTTTAAATATATTTTATTGATTATGCTATTACAGTTGTCCCATTTTCCCTCCATTTATTACCTTATGCCCTGCACCACCCTCCCACCCACATTCTCCCTCCCTTAGATCATGTCCATGAGTCATACATATAAGTTCCTTGGCTTCTTTGTTTCCTATACTATTCTTAACTTCCCCCTGTCTATTTTGTACCTACCATTTATGCTACTTATTCCTTGTACCTTTCCTCTCATTCCCCCTCTTCCCTCTCCACGCTAATAACCTCCATGTGATCTCCATTTCTGTGATTCTATTTCTGTTCCATTTGTTTGCTTAGTTTGTTTCTGTTCTTTAAGTTTGGCTGTTGATAGTTGTGAATTTGTTGTCATTTTGCTATTCCTAGTTTTGATCCTCTTCTTTTTCTTAGGTAAGTCCCTTTAACAGTTCATATAATAAGGGCTTGGTGATGATGAACTCCTTTAACTTGACCTTATCTGGGAAGCACTTTATCTTCCCTTCCATTCTAAATGACAGCTTCACTGGATAGAGCAATCTTGGATGTAGGTCCTTGCCTTTCATGGCTTCGAATACTTTTTTTCAGCCCCTTCTTGCCTGTAAGGTCTCTTTTGAGAAATCAGCTGACAGTCTGATGGGAACTCCTTTGTAGGTAACTACCTCCATATTGCCACACATTACCTCATGGAATTCTTGTGATGTCATCATACTTCATTAACCTTATCACTAATTAACTCTTGGGCTGACTCTGGAAGTTTAAAGTGAGGACTATGAACTTGGGCTGTAAATCTTAAGAGAATAATAGCCATTAACTCTTTTTATACTCTTGGCATAAACTGCCACCTTACCTGTGAAATGGTCCAAGCGCTAGAAGCACTGAAACAGGAAGCCCTCTGGATCATGTGGATGGTCCTACAATGCTCCTTGCCCACAAGGCTGAAATGAAACTCTCCATGCATGATTTGGACCAGAATTTTCAGTCTACATTGATCCAGATCCATGTCTGATGACAGAAAAGACAAATCTGCAATACAGTGGTAACTTTCATC
Organism: Anoura caudifer; assembly: GCA_004027475.1. Lineage (NCBI taxonomy): Eukaryota > Metazoa > Chordata > Mammalia > Chiroptera > Phyllostomidae > Anoura > Anoura caudifer. Next base: position 119,034 of record PVKU01001964.1, read on the forward strand.
CATCATTCTGCTCTGTCCTAGAGAATCTCCCTTCCACTAACCCAAATCCTCATGTCCTTTGAAGTCCATCCCAAATTTCTCTCAATGTATATTTATGTCACTCTCATCTCTCTCTGATTTTTTGTGCCCTTAGGTGCTCCAAGCGATATCTCATGGTCAACATAATATTCCAATAGTTCATATGTATCAACCTTGTCCAGTGGAGTGGCATTTGTGCAGGGGTTTGTTTCTAAAATCACCATATGTATTTAATATGACTCAGCTATTCCCCATAATATGTAATGTAGAGCACAGTGGTATTCCAACAAATAACTCCTAATGGCTTAATTAACATTGATGGAGTCCTTATTCTGTGCCAGGCATGTGGCTAGTGACTATAGGAGCAGGATCTCATTGTTGTCACCATTTTACAGTTGAGTAAATGGTAACAGAGAGGTTATGAAATCTTGGGGTAGAATGATCCAGCCAGTAATGTAACTCCAGAGACCCCATCCTTAACCACAGTTCTGTTGATGGTGTGCCCTCCATGCAATGGATATACAGACTGCGTTAGAATTTCCATTTTGTGACCCTGGGGCAAGATCAGTCATTGGATCACCTACCACCTGCCATGCTTTTCCAAATAAAGTTTAGACTTCTACCCATAAAGGAGTCCTAACTTTTTCTTGTTTATAAATATTTTGAGAGCTGCACATTTATCATGATGACGCCCAAACTCTTTCATCTTACATCAAAGATGTCTATTACTGAGTTCAGTAAATATATCAAGCCAGGACTTTAGGAGCCCCAGGCACTGCAGGTACTCCAAATAGTACTTTCCCACTGGGACTATGGAAATGTTTACATTCATGATTTGAAAAATAGTGCTGTGCTCAAGTAAAACAAATCAGTTGCTTTTTAAAAAAATATTTAACTAAATATATAATATATACAAAAACTGTGTTACCTACACACCCTTACATTTTAAAGAATGATATCATACATATACCCATATGTACAACCCAGCTTAAGAATGCTTGCCTTTCTTTTGAAACATTTGCTAAAAGAAACAAAACAAAAGACATAATTAAACTTTTCTTTAGCTGTGGTCCTCAAGAGTTAGGTCATCAATTATCCCCAATGAAAAATAAGAGCAGAAGTGTTGAGTCCTCATGATTTTATTATTACTAATTTGAAACTATCTGAAACCAAATAATATAATCAGAGTCATGTAAATTGATTCTCTACTTTCAGGGAAATGTAGGAAATTGTGAAAGAATGAGTTCCTTTTAGGGGAGTGTAGTAACTCTTTAACAGAATAAAGAGGAAGCAAAGCTACGTTTTACTATCCCAGGGGTCCAGGCGTTATCTAATGCTAGGTGAATTCAAGCAGTCAGAGGCAGATGAGGACAGATGCATTCTCCATAAAGTAATTCAGGAATTTAAAAAATTTGGTCACCACACAGCCATTGCTCCCCAAGTGTCACCAAAGGCAATTAATGTGTGTGTGTGTATTTTTTTTAATTCACCATCACATGTTTAGCTCTCAGCCTAGTCAAGCCAGAATGCCTCTAAGCACACCCAGAGTTATTTTATTTCTCAGTTATGGACTCACATCTGCCATCCTTGAGAGACTAAGGTATGAGCCCAGGATGGCAAATAATTAACGATAATGTTAAATTTAACTGTCCATTTTGATGGGAACACCCATGGTACTGTTTTCTTAATTTTCATAACAGTTTCCTATTTATTACCTATATCAAAACAGTTAAAAATCAGAATGACAAATTAATCTTCAATGACAAATATTACTCTCACAAGAACCAAATATTTTACACCACAATAGTTGACCCAGTCTCTTGAAAGTGCACCAGCTTACACTGGAATCACTATCATAATAACAAAAATATTTTGTTGAGGAAAAATCAATCAGAATATAGAGAATTTGGTGTATTGAGTTTGCTCAACTCACCTAACTCAGAGTAGACACAAACATTGCTGGCCAGACTAGCGTATTCACAATTCTAGACAATCTTCTTTTTATTACATATCAATCTTCATTGAAACCACACATTTAGTACATATTAGACTGTACAAATTACCTGAATTTCATTCTAGTACTCATCATAATCCATAATGAGATTCATGGACATTCTATGCTGTTAATTTTAGGCTAAGCATCGGATCACTGGACAGGCAATGAGCAATGAGTGGCAGCAGAGGAAGGAACACAGATTTGTGAGTTGGGTATCCTGTATTGCCGACCCAGTTAGGTTTCAGATTGAGTGGGCATGTTTGGGAAGTTTAACTGATCTCTCCACAATCCATCTTTTCCTTCTGCAAAATAAGAGAATTGGATTAGATAGTCCCCAATATCTATTCCAGCTTGGGATCTCTGCTCCCTTTCAACATTAATTCTTGTTTGTCTTGCAGGAATATTACCTCATAGAACAGATCCTCCTCTCTAGGCACCAGAATAGGTTATCAGCATACTTGGACCTCCATGTTTAGTACATAGTAAGAGAAATTTATCAAATTATGTGTTTATTTCTCCCCACATAGTGAAAAAGACTATTAGGGATTCACAAAAAGTATATCTAGTGTGAGGAACATGACCCAGCAATTTCACATTTATTACTTCTTTAATAATGATGCTGGAAACTAAGACACTGCTAATTCTTAATGATGCTGGGAAGTAAGACACTGATTTATCAGGAATGGGTGAAGCAGTGGACCTCATTGCTTCTATTGTCTTTATTTTGACTGGCTTTCAGGAATTTCTAGACTGTATCACTGAGAACACTTGTAATCTGTGAAATTCTGTCTACGACAGGCTCAGAGTGGACTATATCACCTTGTCATAAGTGCACGGCTATCATACGACTCAGTTAAGCATCCAAGACATCTGTTCTCTGTAGCTAGATTCACCTCCTCCACTATTCTTCATAACCATTGTAAAAACACAGCTTCTATAACTCATTATTCAAGCTCAAATCATAATGAACAGTATAATCCATTTTAGAAACTAAGGGAGTATAGCTCCCACCAAGTTAAAGTCTATCAAATTATACATCATGAAACTTTTTGACACATAAAAGCCTATTTGTAAACTCCAAACATGTTTTCCCATATCAGTTATAATTTTGACAGTTATTATAATCTCTATATATACATTTAATGCAATTCTAGGTACTCAATAGTCTCCAGAGATAATTCCTAGGTTAACTCTGACCTACTAGCTCTTCATTACAAACTCAGAACAAGTATACCACATCATTAAGCATGTAACCATTCTGCATATTTAGTAAAATCTTTTATGTTATCTAATATTCTCTCATACTGGCACATATAGACTATAAGATCCTTGAACAAAAGAAATACATTTTGTTTAATTTTATTCTTGGACAGTGCATTACACAAAGTGATTTTCAATAAATATTTTAGTTTACTTCAAAGAATATGTTCATTATTCACAAACAAGGTATTCAAACTCAGATTCAAATGTCAGTCATAATTAGACTATACTTCCTTGCCCACATCTCAAGGTCACAGCTCAGAAAATATCTCCCAATACACCTGCAAGCAGAAGACAAAAATTATGTGATCTAAATACCAAAAAATATGACTAGCTGTCTAAGAAACGTTGTTATAAACATTTCTAGTAAGTTTTCAGGTTCTTAATGTGTTGAACTCTTGACTAAACAGAATAGTAGTATAAGTATGCACCATTCACAACTTAGATGGAGCTTATAAAGAAGAACCTTGTTTTCCAATCAATAAATAAAGAACAAAATTCAGAGTAAAAGTTTAAAATAGATGATAAACTTTTCATTTTTAAATTTGTATTTAAAAATATAGTAATACGAACTCAACTAAAAATATACCCCCCAAATACTATGGTATTATTGCTGGTAAGTATTTGAGACACAACATGTGGTGTAATTTATTTTTATTTTTCTTGAACTTCTCTTTCTTTCTTTCCTTCTTCTTTCCTTAATATTTGAGTACATATTGTATGCAGGGCATTGTAATGAATAAACAGTAGTTAGCAGGACAGAAAAGTTGTTTATTATATTTTAGTGTGGACTGACAATTTCTAAATGAAACCATATTCAACTAATCAAAACTTCTACCTCTCCCTTTCTCCTTTCTTTATTGTTCTAATCCTTCTTTTCATCCCTTTTCTCTTTCTTTGAATTCATCTTTTTATTTACTCTTCTCTGGCATATTCAGCTAATCAAAAATTCTACCTCTCCCTCTCTCTTTTCTTTATTGCTTTAATCTTTCTTCCACCCTTTTTCTCATTCTTCGAATTTATCTTTTTTACTCTTCCCCCACAAAACTCTAATCTAGTCATAAAAAGATATAAAATGTTTCACTTCCACCCAAGGAAGAGCGGAAAAGACAATGGGACACCCGTACCCTCGAACGTTCTGTTTTTCAGAACTGTTCTGTGTGAGCTGATGGTGATTGCTTTGCTGAATCTACATTTTGTCTGACATTTCACCACCATTAGGCAAACATTATTCTTTCTGTTGGTATTTGTTCAGTGAGCTATACACTCAGTGGTGTATGATTTATGTAAGTCACCATCTCATCCTGGTGGCTTAGGCTAAATTATTATCCAGGCATTCCAATTTAGGCACACAATAAGGCACAGATTACTAAACCCCCAGTGTCATAGATTTACCAAACAAAGCCTTATTCTTTATTCATTGTGTCCTGCACAGTATTCACATTTCCAATAAAAATGTGGGCTGATCCAGCCATTAAAAAAGCCTTAGGGCTTTTGATATTTCCAATTTTATCTTTAGCAAACACAAATATATATATATATATTTTTAATTTAGAGACTGATGTGAGTAGGAATATTCAGACATTACACTTAAAAATAAACATAGTGCTGCTTTCAATGACTTTAGATTGGGTAACTACATGGCAGGTTGTCCTGGGTGGTCCTGATTTCCCTCTGTTGTTTCCACATGATTATCAGCAGGGTTAAAAGTGAACTTCCATCTCATATGCCTCTGCTTTAGAAGATGCTGTGGGAGTCCTGAGTGGGGCCATAGTTTGTGGGAATATACAGGGTTCGGCAGAAATAACGCCAGATGTAGTGGTTGGTAGGGTAATAATATGGGTGCAATAATTTATAGCTTTAATTTGAACATTTCACCTAAAATGTCATATGGTGTGCTTTAGTGTGGTATTGTGTTACAGAATTACATGCTTATGATTTTGTAATCAAAAAAGGGCATTATTTGTGCTGGACCCTCTATACAGTATTCAACCATCCCCTCCACATCTCCTCAATAGCAGGAATCCCCATAGACATTATCACTGTTGAGTCCTTTTAGTTCTGAAGTGCAGTAATCAATGTTATAAGAGGTCAGAGGTTAAAGACATTTTTAAAAGCCTGAATCAAAGGTTTAATGGCAGAGGGGAAGTGGGTAAAATTCTGTGAGCTTTTATTACACTGATGTGTGAAAATATCTAAAAGAAGTTTGTTCAAGGAAAACTTTTCTCCTTTAAGGTCATTTTTCAGAACCAAAGTTCAAAAGAATATATTTCAGAGAATGTCACAAGGTGGAATTAAGGCTTCCCTATTCAGAATTAAGACTGTAGCCATTTAATTCTCCCCATTAAATTTAAATACAAAGGAAAGGGGAAGCAAAGTAACTGATAATCAATCAGTGCCATATTGGCAGGCCCTAGGGAGAAATATGTGGCTTCTAGTTTAGAAGAAGCTGGATGGAGGATGAAGTTTTGATCTCACTAACAACAACAACAAAAAAGACAAATGCTTGGGACACTGCTCTGGAAAACAGAGAGAATCTCTTGGCAGAATTATACTCTGAGATTCTGGAAGGTACAGGAGAGATTCCTGAAGATCCCCTTGAATTGTGAAAAAAGTAAGCAAGATGACACCTAGGGCTGGGCTGAGATTGTCACTTCCTGTATAGAGTTTGACCAGGGAGCCAGAACCAGAGGAGGTAAATAATATAAGATTTATTGTGATGGGTCTGCTCCTGGGATGGTGGAGCTGGCTAGGGAGGCCCAGCCATCAGGAGGGCCAGGCTAGAGCTGCTGGTCATGAGTGGGGGTTGTTTTCCTACTGGAGATAAGGGTCCCATTTTGAGAAGAGAGGCCCCAGAGCTTATTTTTAAGATTCATTTGGTAAATCTTTTGTAAGGGATATATTAGCTATTTTACTTTAATCAAAAAGCACAAACAGTAAGAAACTCAAAGAGCCATGAATAAATAAAAGATCAACATTGTATGTTCACACAGACTAGCTCACATGGCAATAATCAAACCAGCAACTTGTGAATTTTCTGCAAAGCTTAGGCAGATACAACAAGTGGCAAGGAATATTTTAGGGAAGATCTGAAACCAGGTTGTGAAGTACTTCACTGAATTCGTCTGCCCCATTTCAACACACACACACAATGGTTCATTAGCTCTGCAATCAATTTAAATATAATCTCCTTTCTCCATTAGCTGCTGGGTTACTATAATTACTAGCGCAGTGGGAAAGAAATTGTCCCTTACAATTCTATTGGAAACCAAAAATAGTAAGTCTGGAATTTTGAAAAAGTAAATATTGTACTCTTTGCTTCAAACATAAATCTCCAATGAGCATAGGAGCCATGCAAAAAATTCTTGTTTGTGCTATAAGCATATCTGAGTCTACTTAAAATTCCTCAAAATAACCAGGTCCAGTGTAGGCCTACTTCAGACTGATGAAGGATAGCTTTGTGGTGAGCAAAAATAAACTTAGTGCTCTGAGAAGACATTTAGGTCAACAGTCTTCTACTCCAAGTGGCCCCTGCTTAACTCAACCCCACCTGCTCATTTCAGCTGTTTTCTTCTCACACACTGATGCCACCCTGAGTCTAGCCTCATTTCTCATCTTCCAATAAAGAGTATTAGAACCATAGGGCCACTCAACTAAATCCTGGCCCTTCATGAATTATTTCTAAAGTGCGGGGGAGATTTCAAAAGAACATTTCGGAAGAAGGGCAAATTCTAAAAGGAAAAATAAAGTAGATGAACCATTTTAGATGTTAAGAAAAGAGAATAGTTGCTCTGTGTGTTGATAAGGCAAAAGCCAGGTTAACAATAAGAGTCTTCATAAAGCGTGGACCTGAGCTTCTGCTGATTTGTCTCTGAGGCCCTACCTGGAATCCAGTGCAGGGAGGGGGCTTCTTTGATATAAGTGAATAACAAAGACAAAACCAGAATGAAAACTTAGAAAGATTGACAATGACCAAGAGACTTCGTTCACACATATATTGTGTAGTTTATTTCCCAAAGACAGTGGATGCCAAGGTGTAAATGTCCAAAAAGCAAGTAGATAAAGACATAGGGACCTAGAATGCAGTTGTGGTAAGGTCACAGGGCTGAAGGCCTGCACGTGTCTGCCACCACCAGGCCGTGCAGGAGGCAGCCCCTATCCCCTGCCTGCACAGTGTCTATTGGAGAAGACCAGATAAATAAGCAGACAAAGAAAAGAATACACCAGAATTGCCTACAGGATTAGTCTAGAACCTTCTTAAATTTATTCTGTTAGAAATAATCATTTTTATTTGAGTGGAATACAAGGAAATTCAGATAACAGCTATTAGATCCGAGAAGTAAAATGCCCATTCTTTTCTAAATATAGAGTAGAAATGTTTAATTTTAACTGGCCTTAAGTATTTTAGATATGAGCCAAGCCTCATTTTATCTCATAACTATATAGATGCCTTTTTCATAGTGCTGAACATATAAATATCTGAGTTCAGAAAAGCCTAAAACTAAAAATATATATCAAGCTTTGGCATCACTTATAGAAATAACTTCAAATATTGAAAAATAAGTTATTTCTGGGATTATTGAGAAAGTTAAGAGGAAAAAATTCATGATAGCTTTTAAGGATTTACAGAAGGAAAGATACTAGCGCTTAAAAACCATAACCTATAAAAATGCTGACTTTGTTCCCAGATCATTTTCTATACTTATCTACTCAGGCTCCTCTCGCTGTGCCAGAAATTGTACAGTGAGCTTTAGCTGAACTGTGAAAATGAATTTGGGGATTTTTAAGGTAACAAGTCTGACACAAAGGCAATTTCTACTTAACAAAAACAATAGGGAAAACAAAGAAAAGAACTACCTGCATTGACACTTTGTTCCATAGAATCACCACTTGGAAATGAATATAATTATTTCACATGTTTCAAGCAATACCTAGCTAACTTGAATTTCTGGGAACTTCCTTATGTGATGATAAGATTAGTGTTTCACTTGCATATAAATGATGTAATTAATGTTTCTCTTAAACTGAGCAATATATTTACCTTTCATTCAAGATGTAACGCTACTAAAAACCTCAGATGCTCTGCTAGCATTCTGTGAAGATGGGTTTGCCTCCTGACAAATCCAGGACAAATTTAAGGGAAAGATCTTATACACGATCATGTGCAAAGGAGCAAACAGCAAAGTCATGAACAGTACATTGATTTGGGGGATTTGGTTTTGATTTTCCTCAGTAATAAACAGAATCTATAAGCAATTATATATGCATGCATGTTAATTTATATATAAAACTTATACATATATGCATAATTTATTTATAATTAGAAGTAGTGAGACCTCTAACTTGGAGATTGAAAGCTGTCTGAAGTATCTGTGTCATCTGGTTGTTTAGGTCAGTGGTTCCTATTCCTCCTGATTTGCAGATGAGTAAAGTTTTAACAAAAATCTATGTGAGTAGCTGACATTGTTTCCACCTCTTACTTTTAAATAAAGGTAGCAAATAGAACAACTGCTATTAAACACTGCTATTATTTCATCTCAAGATGTAGGAATATGTGTGCATGTGTACCTTCTGACAATTAATTTCATTCACACTAATTGGTATTGGAGACTACTATTTAAAAGAAAACAAAAAACTTCCCTAAGAATCATAAGAATTATGGAGATAGTCTAATATACTTTCTTTATCATCTTAGAACTCAAATTCTATGTATTCTCCATCACCAACATGAAACCTGCTTTCCTGACAAAATCTACTTTTATCTTGCTCTTTATTGTTACAACCTTACAGTCTACAGTTAAAGATCTGAATACACATTCTCTTACATTTTTCTTGCATTTTTTCATACATGAAAGTCTTGCCACATCAAATAGACCGTAATTACTCAGGTGCTTACTCAAGTATCCATAGTCCTTACCAAAGCTTTCAGCATCACACTGTGTGCCTGTCTTATCTAATGGATGCCACTCTGGTCCATGTGTCATCAGAGGCCGAGAAAGCTAATGGCCGCTGCTCATTCACTCGAAGCATCCATATAATTAGCTTTAGTTAAATCCTCTGTCACTGTCACCTGAGCTTTTGGATCAAGACTTTTTGCTGTGTTTAAAATTGGGGAATTTTACTGTTTACCAGTTTTAGCTAAAGCAATCTTGATGGTACAAATGGTATTTATTTTGGCTGATTACTATTTGGAAATATTGTCTCTTTGTAATTTGGAGTTATTGTCTAAGCTTCATTATTTTTCTGTGAAATGCGTTTACTAAATCAGACTCGCTAATGCTGTCCTAAAACAACTGCTCAGATGTGGAGTGTTGTACAACCTCTATCTTATTATATATTCTCATTAAAGACTTTACTCCTCATTTATTCATGTTTGCAGCAATGCCATGTGCTGAGCCACCAAAACCAATGGGCTGCATTCATTTCTGTGTAGCTAATTCACTCTTCCTTAAGAGTCATCTCCTGCAGTGTATATGGTAATGTTCTTCTGATTTAATATTTTAAACTGAGCTCCTAGGTAAAAGTTTATCTTTTAGATGCCATGCCAATATAACCCATTTTAAAAGAAGTTTGTGTTTGGGATGCTAAGAAGGACCTTTGAAGGAATGGGAGAAAAGAGCCTCCCATCTGCTGTAGGGATTCCTCTTCCGCTGTCTCAACCCCACCCTAGAGCAATGTTTTGTGTGGTTTGCCTAAGACCCTCCTCACTTCCCTCACATCCCTGCCAACCCTTGGTGCCCAGGGTTGTGCTGTCCACTTGCTGTTTTGGATTGCTCAGGCTCAGGGTTCTTCCCAACAGGCACTCATTATCTCCTGAGACCCATCTGTGACTCTGAATGCATTTTGGCCCCATCTATCTGCCTCATAAATCTTGACTGTAAAGCCATTTCCACCTTATTCAGCAACCTCTTCTTGCAGGATTCCTAGCTAACTGGTTAGCCAACTTCTTTGGGTGCACACCTTATTTCTGAGTACCTTTCACCCCCAGCACAATATGGTAACTGTGGAGAGCTGTTCTCAGGAGCTTTTCCTGCCCTCAAATAACATGGTTAAACCTAAAGTGATACAGGTTCAGCCAGCTGAGTGATTTCACTCAGTGATTTCACTCAGTGATTTCAGTCTTATTTGTGACGGGGGCAGAGGTTCTACTGCTATTACTCTCAGATTAGTTCATAAGAGCCATCTTCAGAACTGAAGCTCAGAGAAGATGGATCAGGACAGGCAATGGCATTTGAATCTCTCTCTTCCCTTCCCTCCCCCAGTGATTCTTCATTTTGCATATGCTGTTTTGGAGTGCCTAGAGGCATGATTTATCCTGGAAGCTTGGGATCTTCTTCAGGACAGCAGAGGGAATGTGCTACCAGATCCTCCAGTTGCACCCTACAGAAAGGAATGTTTAAAGATACCTCTCATAATTTTGAGTTTGGGTGGAGAATGAAGACCTTGGCTCTTATCTAATCATATCTGCTCTCTCCTTTCTTCATCACATCAACCTTGCAACCCAAAGGAACAGATGTAGGCATTTTCTAAATTCTTAACCATATCCTACCATATTCAGAGTTAAACCACATGAGGTAGCAGCAATAAACAGAAATAGTATCCTTTCTAAATTATTTGAGAAAATCTGTGATCTGCATCCTCTCACCTTGACTTGACATGCTAACCTTATTGAGAAAGCCCTGACTCCCATAAAAATTTTTCTTTTAAGCTATTTTTTTTTGCTGAGAAAAGATGATTTTGAATTTCAGAAGTTATTATGTTTTTCTTCGTATATTATTTGAAACACTTGATTTGCTTACTGTAACTCCACGATGAAAAGACAGAGACTGAAGCAGAATGAGGAGAATATCATAAATGTGCCATAGAAAAAATGCAAAAAAGAAAATAATAATAATAATATTCCAAATATAGCATTCTAGAATATATGAATCTAGTTGATGTTATGTATTTTAGTATCATTCACATTTCTAGACACTGTATAATAGAGTTAAAGAGTACATTGAATAAAAAATAGAAAATGGAGAACATCAGAAAAGTTTTAAGAAGGACATGTAATCAAGAAGAGAGTAAGCTGTAACTCATTCAAGCTTGTATCTTAATGCATACATGTGTATGTGTGCATGTGTGTCTTACTAATCGGGCTTATAGGTTATTAAGTTGATCCATGTCCTTTTTAATCTTTATAACTAAGAGTGCTAAGGAGGTATTTCTCATGTCATTAAGTAGTGAAATAGCAGTGATTTTGACATCTTGTTGAAAACAGTGGCATAGAATACGTAGTGAGAGCATGGGTCATTTCAGAACATCCAACATATTGAATCCCCTTTGTATGTGTTGAGAATGTATTATGAGCCCTTATCTCTCAGAATAATTATGTTCCTTGTCTCCTTTGATGCTAGAGCACAGGCCTGCAATCCAGGTGCAGTGACACAAGCTATAGAATTAGATATGTGCATGACCAGGCATTGGGCACACACTGGAACTGGAATCCTCATTTACTGGCAGTTGTGGTAGAACTGGTGTCCAGTACATGGGGGTGGCAATGCCAGAGCTCTGGGTAGAATCCCAACTGTCATTGATGCTGTGTGATTGAGGCTTAGTGTTCAAGGAGTTCACAGTGTGGTTGGGTATTGTATTCTGGGGCAGTTTCAAAGCTGGCTTTTAATCTTCCCCCCAATTCTTAAACAATTAAATTATCTAACTGACATCTTCATAATTTGTGTCTTATTGAATTGACAAAGTATGTTCTTTTTCTTGCAACTGAGAACCTGTATAATACAGAATATTGATAGAAAATCTTGCTTTTTAGAATTATATCTAGAGTTGAATCTTAATAGAAATTTTCAGGCAACCCAGGGCTTCTAAGTGACCTATGTGAATGTAAGGTAAAGAAAAAATATCAAATACAAAGTACTTCCCTTCATAAGGAAATGATAATATATTGCCCATCTAGGGTAGTGAGCCAAAAAAAAAAACTTTTTTACTTTATTGCTTTTCCTAAGGTTGAATTGGACTTCAAAAACATTCGAACATGTTCCTTGTACCTTGCTGTTTGTCTTGCATAGAATTAAACAACATTGTCTCCTAAATAGAACGCTAGTTCCCTAATTCCTAGGGGTTTTGACATATCTGACACACTAAAACTTTACATAGTACCATATTTCCCAATAGCCTCATTCCTGCTCCTTCCTCAACATTTACCAAACAATTCTTATTAGATTAATTTAATTAGCATAGTGAACAATTTAAAAAAAGTAAAATTATTCTATAATACTGAGAAAAACACTTTAACATTAACATAAGTTAATAAACATATCTATATTTTAATATACAGAGTAGAGCAAATGTAAGCTTTCAATAGCTAGTATATAGAACACAGCATATTATTATTTATTAATCATTGCATTATTTCCATACAAACACCTGTTAACCTACTTTTGCTGCACCTTGTATATAGCTATATCTCTTTAACATTGATTGCATTGATTATCCTATTAAATCTCTACCATTACTGATGGAACTGATCATGAGTGTCTCTTTAGCTCATCAGTTTATTTTCAGATGTATTTACATTTTATGGCTATATGTAATTCTTTTAGATGATTGTGCTCTTAGTTACTGGGCCAACCCCTGTTTTGGGTATGCAAATTTCTTAAGCATTTTTGTAGATAAACATTGTAAATAATTATAATTACTTTTTTTAGATTACTTTTTAAATATGTTATTGCAGAAATTCATGTAGTTTTATTGAAACAGACATATTTGGATTGAAAATCAAGGGCATTCTTTAAGAAGAAAGATAATTCAGGTCAATATAGCTTTCAAGTATATAAGAAAGAGAGACCATTTTAAATTTGATCTTAATACCAGATAAGAAGAAACCATTCTTATATAAAATAATTTTATTTGACTCTATCATTTTGTAACAACACTGTATTTCTCATCAATTACTCAGCAAACACTGTTGGTTGCATGTGCAATATGTATTTTTTCCCTCCTTATTGATAATTAAACCTCAATATTGTTTGAGAAAGCTGTATGTCTAGATAAAATGCTCATCTTTTCTGATTCATTTACAGCAAAGGTCTGGCCAAAAAGATGTGAGTCAAAAGCTCTAAGCAGGGGTGTCTGATGGCAGCCCATGGTCCTTGTGTGGCTCAGAAAAGTTATGAATGTGGCCCAACACAAAATCATAAATTCACTTAAAACATTATGAGAATTTTTTTTGTTTTTGTTAGTGTTTGTGTATTTAACATGTAGCCTCAGACAACTCTTCATCTTCCAGTGTGTCCCAGAGATGCCAAAAGGTTGGACATCCCTGCCAAGATTTGGGGAATGTTTTTATTCACCTTATATGGACACCAAACTTCATTTTTTCCTCTGTCTGCCTTGAATATACACATGATGCTGCAGATGAAAAGGCATCTTAAAATCTTTATGCAACGCACATGAGGACAGAAGCCACATCAAAAGATGGTGAGGAGAAGAGAGTAGGAAACTGGGATATTGTGAATGTTATCATCCAGCCAATCTGGGAAACAGGGATATTAGGAATACTACTGCACAGAGATCAGAGCCTAGAATATGATAAGAACTCAATAAGTTGTTGACACATAAAATAAACAAAAATAGATAATTCAAATTTTTAATTATTGGTTGAGCTATTTTTCTCTACTTCTAACATTTTTATCATGGAAGTTTTAGTGATTAATCTGAAAGAAAAATCATTGCATATGAGTATCCTCAAATTTTAAGTTAGTTAGTCTGATAATTTTAATACAGATTTTATATATCTTCCAAACATCATGCTTCTCAAGTCCATTAAGAAATTCTTTTAATAATTAGGTGTTCAGCAATATTTATTTTGAATTTAATTAAGAATAAATAGACTATGCTTCAGAGTCCCCATCCAACATTTTAATTACAGTTTCTAATTGAAATTACCTCAAAGTAGGTAATTTGTTCAATAGTTATAAATAAAAATCTATGCAACTAAAAAAGATAATCCACCAATGAAAATTATGTTAAAATATTTATGGCTATACAAACACAAAAACATTAAAATGACTTATAGAATGACATGTTATACATAACCACAATTAAACCAGAATTAAATTTCAACAAAGATGTAAGAGACCTATACTTGAAAATTGTAACGCAATGAAGAAAGAAATTGAAGAAGATACAAATAAATGGAAGCATATACTGTATTCATGGATAGGAAGAATTAACATCATTAAAATGTCTGTACTACCCAAAGCAATCTATAGATCCAACACAATATCTATCAAGATACCAGTGACATAATTCACAAAACTAGAACAAATATTTTAAAAAGTTTGTATGGAATCACAAAAGACCCTGAATAGAACAGTGATCTTCAGAAAGAAGAATGAAGTTGGAAAAAAATTGCTACCTAATATCAAACAATACTACAAGGCCATTATAATCAAAGCAACAAAGTACTGGCATAAAAACAGACATATAGATCAATGAAGTACAATAGAAAACACAGAAATAAACCCATGTCTTTATGGTTAATTAGTATTTGACAAAGGAGGCAAAAACATTCAATGGGGTAAAAATACTCTATACAGTAAATGGTGTTGGAAATATTGGACAAATAAGTGCAAAAAAAAAAAAAAAAAAAAAAAAAAAAAAAAAAAAAAAAAAAAAAAAAAAAAAAAAAAAAAAAAAAGAAACTAGACAACCTGCTCACACCATACACAAGAATAAACTCAAAATGGATTAGAGATTTAAATGTTAGACTCAAAACCATAAAACCCTAGAAGAAAATATACACAGTAAAATCTGAGACATTTTCTTATATATCTCCTTCAGCAAAAAAACAAAAGAAAAAATTAATAAATGGTACTACATCAAACTAAAAAGGTTTTGTAGTGCAAAGGAAACCATCAACAAAATGAAAAGACAACACACTGAATGGGAGAACATTTTTGCTTATACATCCGATAAGGGGTTAATATCCAAAATTTACAACGAACTTACAAAACTCAACATCAAAAAAACAAACACTCATTAAAAAAATGAGCAAGGGACCTGAATAGACACTTCTCAAAAGAGGACATACAGATGGCAAATAGACATATGAAAAGATGCTCAATGTCATTAATCATCAGAGAGATACAAATAAAAACTACAGTGAGATACCACGTCATACCACAATGAGATACCAGTGAGAATGGATATTCTCAATAAATCAACAAACAACAAAAGATGGCAAGGATGTGGAGAAAGGGGAACCCTTTTATACTGTTGGTGGAAATGCAGATTGGAGCAGCCACTGTGGAAAGCACTATGGAGATACCCCCCAAAATTAAAAATGGACAAAACTGAAACTGGACCACCCACTTAAACCATACACAAAAATAAACTCAAGATGGATAAAAGACTTAAATATAAGTTGAGACACCATAAAAGTCCTAGAGGAAAACAAAGGCAAGAAAATCTCAGTCCACGCAGCAATATTTCCACTGATATGTCCTCTAGAACAAGGGATATAAAGGAAAGAGTAAACAATTGGGACTTCATCTAATTAAAAAGCTTCTGCATGGCTAAAGAAAACATCAGCAAAATATATTTGCCAATGATACCTTGGACAAGGGTTTGATCTCCAAAATATATAAAGAACACACATGACTCCACACCAGGAAGACAAACAATCCAATTTAAAAATGGACAAAGGACGTGAACAGAGACTTCTCCAGAGAGGACACACAGAGGGCCCAGAGACTTACGAAAGGATGCTCAGCATTACTAACCATCAGAGAGATGCAAATTAAAGCTACAATGAAGTATCACTTACACTGGTCAGAATAACCATCATAAGCAAATCAACAAACAGCAAGTCCTAGGCAGGTTGTGAAGAAAAGGGAGCCCTAGTGCACTGTTGGTGTGAATTCAGATTGGTGCAATCACTATGGAAAACTGTATGGAATTTCCTCAAAAAACTGAAAATGGGACTGCCTTTGACCTGGCAATTCCACTGCTGGGATTATACCCTAAGAATTCTGAAACACCAATTCAAAAGCACCTATGCACCCCAATGTTTATAGTAGTATTACGTATAATAGTCAAGTGCTGGAAACAGCCTTAGTGCCCATCTGAAATGAATGGATCAAAAACTGTGGTACATTTACAGAATAGAATACTATGCAGCAGAAAGAAAGAAGGAACTTCTACCTTTCATGACAGCATGGATGGAACTGGAGAGTATTATGCTAAGTGAAATAAGCCAGGAGATGAAAGACAAATATCATATGATCTCACCTATAAATGGAACCTAATGAACAAAACAAACAAGTGAGCAAAATAGAACCAGAGATATGGAAATAAAGAACAAACTGACAGTGACCAGAGGAGATTGGGGAGTGGGAATAATGGGGAAAAGAGGGGGCAGGGTCAATGAAGGAACAGGTTAAAGACCCATGGACAAAAACAGGGATGGAGGAAGGATTGAATGTGGAAATTTGGGGATGGGTAGGGCCCACCCCCAATGGGGGAAAAGTGGGGACAACTGTAATTGAACAATAAAAAAATAATAAGTAAATAAATATGGACTTTATTTTTTTTCTGAGATTTTTTTTCTCTTCATTGCTCAACCTTCCAACCCCTTCCATCAAGCCTCTCCTGCAGAAAGCTGTCAATCTATCCATGAATTTGTCACTATTTTGTCTGTTAGTTTATTTTGTTCATTAGATTCCACTTATAGGTAAAATCATGTAACCAGAAAAGACACTGGCATTCGGGCTGCTTGTCACTACCAAATACAATAAGCAATGACAGCAATTGTATTTTTATTGCTGCCACTTTATTCAGATGGCTGGTGATCTGAGAAGATGGTGGGTTCATACCCTGACAAACCATCTTCTCTTCTCTTTCCTGGCCAGAATTTTTACAAGGGAGGTGGGGGAAGACAAACAAGGTGCTGTGAGGGCTTTGGAATTCGGGGAGGATTAGGTGAGTGAAGTCAAGGCTTTCCTGTTCCGGGCTTTAAGTTGTTCCCAAGGGAGGGGTAGTGTCTGCCTCCTCATTAACACAAAGGCCCAGATGCCTCCAACTAGTCCCCAGGAGGTAATCTCTAGCCAGCACCCCAGGAGGCCGGCTGTTTCCCAGGAGCCAGGATGTGCCTTATCTGTAGTTTCTGAAACAAAAAGTTTTAATATACACATTACTTGCTAGGCTTAATAACTTTTTCCTTAAGGTAAAAATTTCCAGGTCTTGAGTTCCCCCATCAATCATATGGCACTTTTATTTCTTGACAAACTTATTTCACTTAGCATAATGCTCTCCAGTTCCATTCATGATGTTGTAAGTGGTAAAACTTTCTTCTTCTTCTTCTTCTTCTTCTTCTTCTTCTTCTTCTTCTTCTTCTTCTTCTTCTTCTTCTTCTTCTTCTCCTTCTCCTTCTCCTTCTCCTTCTCCTTCTCCTTCTTCTTCTTCTTCCAGCTAAGTAGTATTCCATTTTGTAAATATACCACTGCTTTTTTATCCACTCAGCTACTAATGGATACTTGGGATGTTTCCAAATATTTTGAATTAGTGTTTTGGATTTCTTCAGATAAATTCCCAGAAGTGAAATCACTGGGTCAAAAGACAGATCCATGCCTGGCTTATTTCACTTAGCATAATACACTCCAGTCCATCCATGTTGTCACGAATGGTAGGAGTGGATGAGGGAGAGTAATGGGGAAAAAATGGAGGACAACTGTAATTGAAGAACTAATCATAAAAAATCTTACAGTCCATGAATATTGAGTTTATTTTTGTGTATGGTTTAAGTGGATGGTCCAGTTTCAGTTTTGCTTTTATTTGTTTGTTTGTTTGTTTATTTTTGCATATAGCTGTCCAGATCTCCCAACACCATTTGTTAAAAGGCTATTTTTACTCCATATTATGCTTTGGTTAAATACTAACTGACCATATTGACATAGGTTTATTTCTGGGTTTGCTAGTCTGTTCCATTGATCTATATGTCTGTTCTTATGCAAGTACCAGACTGTGGCCTTATAATGTAGGAGACCATTCTGAGTGGCATGGGCCCAGCTCCCAGAGGAAAGCAAGGTCTGATGCACAGGGCCCACGCCCACGGATAGGTTCTCCCATGGGGAATCAGGCCTGCAATGCACCTAGGCTGCTTTGGGACTTGCTTTTGCTAAAACTCTCTGCCCCTGAATTGCAGCAAACATTTACTGTGAAGTAACTTCCTAAAATCCAAAGCTAAACCTTCCAAGGACGTGTGTAACCAGTTCAACCACTTTTGCCTTTTCATTTGCAAATATCCCTCTTCTGTGATGTGATTACCAGCATCCTCTCCTTTGTTTTCTGTAGAAGGTAACCACCTAAAGCGAACCTGTACATAGTTAATGAGGACCTTGATGTAATGTGCCCAGAAAGATGATAAAAGCTCATTGAAGCAAGGGCTAAGGCTTTTGCTCCCCTTGAGAGAGAAGCCACTCGCCCTTTTTCTCCACAGGATTTGGTAGTCCGTGTGAATTTCTTTTGTTTCAGCTACAACGCTGTGGACCCTACTAGCTGGGGTCTGCGACATTGTGATATAGTTTGATATCAGGTATTGTGATCCCTTCTATTTTGTTCTTCTTTTTCAAAATTGCTGAGGTTATTCAAGGTGGTTTATGATTCCATATGAATTTTTTAATCTTATCTGTGAAATATATCATTGGTATGTTAATAGTGATTGTGTTGAATCTATAAATTTCTTCGGGTAGTATGGACATTTTGATAACATTAATTCTTCCAATTCATGAACATGGTATATGCTTCCATTTATTTGTGTCTTTCTAAATTTCTTTCCTCAGAGTTGTGTAGTTTTCTGAGTACAAGTCTTCCACCTCTTTGGTTAGGTTTATTCCTAGGTACTTTATTTTTCTTGTCACTTCAGAAAATGGGATTATTTTCCTAATTTCTGTTCCTGATATTTTATTGGTGGTGTGCAAAAATGCCTTTGATTTTTTAATATTAATATTATATCCCATTGCTTTGCCAAATTTGTTTAGGTGGAGTAGTTTTTTGGTGGAGTATATAGTGTTTTCTACATACACTATCATGTCATCTGCAAACAACGAGTGTTTTACTTCCTCCTTCCATTTTGGATGCCTTTTATTTCTTTTTCTTGTATGATCACCATAGCTAGAAATTCCAATACTATGTTGAATGGAAGTGGTGAAATGGGACACCCTTGTCTTGTTCCTGATCTTAGTGGGAAAGCTTTTAGTTTTTGCTCATTGAGTATGATGTTGGCTGTAGGTCTCTCATATATGGCCTTGATTATGTTGAGGAATGCTCCCTCAATTCCCACTTCACTCAGTGTTTTTATCATAAATGGGTGCTGTACCTTATCAAATGCTTTTTCCACATCTATTGATATGATCATGTGATTTTTGTCTTTCCTTTTGTTTATGTGGTGTATTATGTTTATTGATTTGTGAATATTGTACCATCCATGCATTCCTGCATTGAATTGCATTTGATCATGGTGTATGATCTTTTTAACGTATTGCTGAACACAGTTTGCCAATATTTTTTTGAGGATTTTAGTATCTATGTTCATCAACAATGTTGGCCTACAATTTTCTTTCTTTGTTATGTTTTTACCTGGTTTTGTGATTAGGATGATGCTGGCCTCATCAAAAGAGTATGGGAGTCTTCTCTACTCTTGGATTTTTGGGGATAGTCTGTGAAAGATAAGGGTTAGCTCTTCCTTAAATGCTTTGTAGAATTCTCCTGTGAAACCATCTGGTCCAGGGCTTTTGTGTGCTAAGAGTTTTTTGATTACTGCTTTGATTTCATCAGCTGTAATCAGTCTGTTCAGGCTTTCTGCTTCTTCTTGATTCAGTTTTGAAAGATTATATTTTTCTAGAAATTTGTCCATTTCACCCAGGTTTTCAAATTTCTTGTAGTACAGTTTTTCATAGTAATTTCTTATAATACTTTCTATTTCTGTGGTTTTAGTTGTAATCTCTCCTCTTTCATTTATGATTTTATTTACTTGGATCATTTCTCTTTTTTTCTTGATGAGCCTTGTTAAAGGCTTGTCAATTTTGTTTATCTTTTCAACGAACCAGCTCCTGGATTTATCAATCCTTTGGATTGTTCTTTAAGTCTCTATGTCATTTAACTCTTGCTCTGATCTTGGTTATTTCCTTCCTTCTACCTGCTTGGGGTTTTGCTTGTTGTTGTTCCTCCAGTTCTTATAGAGGTAGGATTAGGTTGTTTATTTGAAATGTTTCCTGTTTTTTATGCAGGCCTATATTGCTATGAACTTCCCCCCTCAGGACTGCCTTTGCTGTAACTCATAGGTTTTGGGCTGTTGTGTCTTCACTTGCATTTGTTTCCAGAAACATTTGATTCCTTCTTGGATCTCATTTTTAACCCATGCATTTAATAGCATGCTGTTCAGCCTCCTTGCATTTGAATGTTTTTGAGTTTTTTCCCTGAGGATTAATTCTAGTTTCAGGCCCTTCTGGTCCAAGGAAATACTTGGTATGATTTCAAATTTCTTGAATTTGTTGAGGCTTGTTTTGTGTGCTATCATGTGGCCTGTCTTTGAAAATGTTCTATGTGCATTTGAAAAGAATATGTATTTTGCTTCTTTGGAATAAAAGGATCTATATACATCAGTTAAGGCCATATGATCTAATGCATTATTCAGTTCCATAATATCCTTGTTATTTTGTTTGGAAGATCTATCCATTGTTGGCAGTGGGGTGTTAAAATCCCCTACTATAATTGTGTTGCTGTCTATATCTATTTTTACATCCTCCAAGATTTTTCTTATGTGCTTGGGTTCTCCTATGTTGGGTGCATATATGTTTATAATGTTTATGTCTTCTTGATGGGTTCTTCTCTTGAGTATTTTGAAGCATTCTTCTGTGTCTCTGTGTCTCTTTTTATGACTTTTGTTTTGAAGTCTATTTTATCTGATATAAGTATTGTTACCCCAGCTTTTTTTTCCTGTCCATTTGTTTAGAATAATTTTTCCAACCCTTCACTTCAGTCTGTGTAGGTTTTTGTTCTGAGGTGGATCTCTTGTAGGCAGCGTATGTGTGGGCCACATCTTCTTATCCATTCAGCTACCCTGTGTCTTTTGATTGGAGTATTTAATCCACTTACATTTCAGGTTATTATTGATAGATATTTATTTTCCCCTTTTGTGCTTATGTTCATCTCTCTCACATACTCTTTTTCTTCCTCTTCTTAAAGCAATCCCTTTAACATATCTTGCAGTGCTGGTTTGGTAGAAGTGAGTTATTTTAGCCTTCTTTTGTCTGGGAAACTCCTTATTTGGCCTTCCATTTCAATTGAGAGCCTTGCTGGGTAGAGTAGTCCTGGTTGTAGGCCTTTGATTTTCGTTACTTGGGATATTCCTTGCCATTCCCTTCTGGCTTGCAGTGTTTCTGCTGAGAAGTCAGTTCCTAGCCTTATCGGGGCTCCATTGCATGTTACTTCCTGTTTCTCCCTTACTGCCTTTAAGATTCCCTCTTTGTCTTTGAATTTTACCATTTTAATTATAATAGGTTTTGGAATGGCCCTCTTTGTGATTCTCTTGATTGGGACTCTCTGTATTCCCTGGACTTGTGTGACTTTTTCTCAACAAATTAGGGAAATTTTCCATCATTACTTTTTCCAGCAGGTTTTGTATTCTTTGCTCCTCTTCTTCTGGTATCCCTATTTTACAGATATTATTATGTTACACATTGTACTGCAATTCCTTTAACCCCTCTTTCACTCATTCTTTTTT
>PVKU01001964.1:141188-257189 GCA_004027475.1 Anoura caudifer
TTTTTTTTTTTTTTTTTGTCTTCCCATTTTTGTGGACACTTCTTGCTTGCTTCTGCTTCTTAAATTGATCTGTTTTGACTCCCTATCTTTGTGGTGTGAACTTCTATGTTAACAAACCCATGTGATTCAGTGGTGCAGTCTCCTTGATTTCCTGAACTTGATGCTCTTGGGATGCTGTTTATGTTGGCTCTATGAATGTAATTGGGTTTTAATTGGGTTTGGTCATTCTATGGTGGGTCCTTCCCTGCAGCTAGGTGACTGTCACTCTGCCCACCATGTCTTGTATGCTGTTGTTCTAGTAGCAGGTGCTACTAGAACAAAACCACAAAGCCCAGGAAACAAATCCACACCCACAAAAATAACTCCCATCCACAACCTACTATCAACAGCAAATGAACTAGTATTAATAAGGGTGTAAAGAGAGTAAGACTATTATAAGAAAGGACAGTGAATACGAGATGACCTACTGAAAGAAAAGTGATTTTGAGAGTGTAGAAGGGGGAGCAATAATAAGAGTAGAGAATTGGGGTAATACAAAGCGAGAAAATAAAGTTTCCATCATAAACAAAAAAGAGATTGAAGAAGGTGAAATGGAGTATGAGCAGGGAAACTTATAGTATTAGGTTTAAGAAGAAATAAAAATAAAATGAGAGAGAAATAAAAAGAAAATAGAGTAAATAAATAATAAAAAGATATGAACCAAATTGGAGATAAAGACCTACCACAGCACTATCAAAAACAAATAAGCTAAAATTAATATAGGTGGGATAGGAATAAGAGGGAAAGAAGAAAGAAAGAAAAGCTTAAGAGATTTCTAGAGGAAAGGGAAGTGATTTTGAGGTGATGAAGGGAGAAGAAATACCAAGATTGAGAAATGAAAACCAGGCTAAGACTGGGCAAAATTAAAATATCAGATGAAAAAAAGAGTAGGGAGGGAAACAGTAAAATTTGGGATTTGAAATACAAAATTAATGAGGAGCTAGAGGTAAACATTGAAAAAAATGCATCAACAACTACCCTATCCACAACCAATGAGCAAAGATTGCTAAAGGTGGAGAGAGGATGCAGGAATTTCAAGAGCAGGAAAAACAATGTGAGATGAACATTGATGAGAAAATTGGTTTTGAGGGGCTGGACGGGGAGGAATAGCAAGAGTGCAGAATGAAAACAAGTTGTAGTAAGCCAGAAAATAAAATTTAAAGTGAAAATAATAAGAGGAAAGAAGAAAGTAAAATGGGTAAGAGAAGGGAGGGACAAAATATGTAAAATGAAATAAACTACATTATAAAATCTAGTGACTTAATAAGCACAAACTTGAAGGATAAGAAATGCATGTTAAAAAGCTACACAGAAAAGAAAATATCACAAATCATGGAGAAGAGCATGGTGGATTTCATCTTGGTAACATCTAGTATTTACCACTGTTTTTTCTTTCTGGATCTGCCTTTGGTGATGTCAGACAGTGACCCTGTTTGACCTTAGGCATCCTGTTCAAGCCCTCCCGGGATCTAGTGTCTGTAGCTGAGTCCTCCATTTGTTAATCTAATCACTCTGCACTCAGAAATCTGGTTTAAGCACCACAGGGTGGTGCAGAATCCCTCCTGGGGGCAAGCCTATTGTATTCCTAGGAGGGGAGTGGTATGCCTGGGCAAGGTGGCTGTTGCAGTATGGGGGATGACTCAGCACTGAGCTCCCAGTGTCTACTCAGTTCTTTGCCTAAAGCTTCCATCTCCAGTCCCTCCTCAAGCATCTCTAGTCCACTATGCCCCCTCACACTCTTTGCGGGAGCCCAGGGTAAGAGACTGCAAATGAAAATTTATGCATTTGCCCTTTAAATGGCTCTATGCTTCTCCAGCCATCCATCTCTGGCAGAGAGCACCCTGCTGCATTTCACCACTGGATGTTATGTGTATACTTTTTGGGCTCTGGTGCTCTAAGCTGGGGATCCCAGCTTAGGGTTTAGACCCTACACTTCTCAGCAGCATCCAATCTGATGCTTAAATATCTCTTCAGCACTACCATCTGTGGGCACCCAGCCAGCCTTCTCATGTTTTCACCACACTCCCTACCAGTCACATTGTGCTGAAGCTGATACTTCTGTTTGTCCATGGTTATAAGGCTTCTCTCTGGCTAGTGTTTAGTTGTTTATTCTGGTTGATTTCTCCACAATATAATTGAAATTCCAGATAGGTCCTGGGAGGAGGTTAGTGTAACTTCCACTCATCTTGGATCCTCTTCTAAAATCTATATTTAAAAATAATAAAGCAAGAGCCTATTTCCATGAAAGGTGACAAATTGCACAGTCCACAAATAGTATCAAGTTATTCTCAGAAGCATTGTCTATGATTTTCAGCTTGGTTATCAGGACTGACTTTAATATATCTTCAAGACTTTGTTCATGATCTCTTTACATTGTCCCCAGATAGTTTCAGATTAGTGCAAGTTTATGTTGAACTTGGTGAGCTGAAGCAATTATTTTGAACAATATTAGAATCATCATAATTATATTCTCTAAGCATGAGTAATCAGTAAAATAGGTTCAGATCATTCTAGGTTATGCAAACTTAAAACTAATTTAGAAAATTGTCATTTGAAGACTTCTAAAGAAATATTCCATTTCATCTGAGTGTATGATTTTGAGAATTCTAATCATCTCTAATTACTCTTTTTATTTTATTCTTTGCAATTGTTATGAATTGCTATCATGAATAAAAGGAGCATCAATGAATATTTATCAAGATCTTATTTATTCTAAGAAATGTAACTTCACATTCCTATCAAATTTACTGTCTTCCACTCAATCTCCCATTCTCCTTTATAGTAGTGAAATGTTAGCACGATTGCTTAAATTTTAGATCTTTAGTAGAGTTACATTACCTAATGGTAATATTAAAATAAGTGTTGATTAGAGAGACTTGACTCTGTCCATGGCCCAGGCTTCGGTGCTTTGCAGGATCAATGGGAAAGGGAATATTTCCCTTTTTGGGAAGTATTTTGGAAACAATTTCATTAGGTTCCCACCCAGTTTACTAATTTCCTCCACATAAACTTATAAGACAAAAATAACAGCTACTGATCACATGACATTTTGATTCATATTGCTATTCTACTTTGTTCATGTGAGACTATAACAATACTTAGTGAGACAGATGGCTGGTTGTTAGGCCGCAGTGAATATCTGAGGGTCATCTGGCCACATTTTCTAATTTTATCAGCTTCTGCTTATCTCTTGAAGAGGAAAATATCTACATTCTAAGTTCAGAGGCTATCAATATTTTTAAAATTTATATCCACAGTAGGCTTAACTACTTATTCTTATTTTTTGTATTATTAAACATGCTACAAGGCAAAAATATATTCTTGTTTTATTATGGAAAGTAAAGAATGGTGTGGATGCAAATATAAGAAAAATGACTT
Organism: Anoura caudifer; assembly: GCA_004027475.1. NCBI lineage: Eukaryota > Metazoa > Chordata > Mammalia > Chiroptera > Phyllostomidae > Anoura > Anoura caudifer. The sequence goes on from PVKU01001964.1 coordinate 144,606, forward strand.
TTAATCTTGCTATTTTAAATGCCTCTGGGAATCTATCAAGTATAAATATCGCCTGGAATGCCTGGGTTATACATTTTTGTTTTGATGACACACATTAATGAATGTGTGACATGACCTTGATCATATCACCTTCATGCTCTGACACTTGAACTTCTCATCTGCAAATAATATTAGGTGAGATGATCTTCAAGAGCTTAACTGATTCTATCAAGGCTTGATTAATTGTATCTAGGTCTAACATTACTACTTAACAAGGTGAAATTATGGAGTAGAAGCAATACTATTTTCCATTTGTGGTTGGGAATCCTTGAATGTTGAGGGCTGACTGTAATTATATGTGGATTTTTGATTGTGTGGGGGTCAGCACCCCTAACCTCTACATGGTTGAATTGTCAACTCTAATGTAGAAATTCATGGAAACAATAAAAAAGTACACATGAAACAATAAAATATGAGTACCTTTAAGTTAAGAATAACCTACAATTGATTTCTTTCTAATTCAACACAGAGCTCCATCTATTTAGGGCTTACTGTATCTTATGAAATTTGCATGAACTTTGAATGATGATTCATTGTTCTATAAGACCTAATCATTTTCTTAAATATTGTTAATAGTCAAAGATTTCAGATAAAAAATCCTTATGTCAAACAAAGAATGATTTAGTGTAACAATAAGATAACATTTTATTAAAAAGTACATTGTATATTAATATTTTGAAAATAACTCTTGAAATTATTTTTATATATGTTCAGCAGTTATAGCAACTCAAGTTGTATCAACTTAAGAACAGCTAATCAAATTTCTTACCCAAACAAAATCTTAATAAATAAAATTTCCAATACAATCAATTGTGACATAGTTAAAATAAACAGGAGGACAAATTATTATGTGGTTAGAAAGTCAATAAAGACTCTTTCTGTGAAGAAAAAGGGTACAAATATTTCTTCCATACATATTTTTTAAAAATAGAAGTTATGGAGGCACCCATGAAATTATTCTTTAAATCATAAATTAGTTCACTTTTCATCAACTATTTGTTGAAAGCCTATAACACTTACAACACTATACATTCAACGAATGTCCATTGGTCCCCTTGCAGCCACTGATCACTTTTATTTTTGGATGCATCAGCAGACAAACTAGACAACATTTTTGTTCTCATGGAGCTTGCATTGTGGGGAGAATGTGACAAAAATATTAGTAAATTATCTAAAATATTATTTCTGGAGAAAAGCAGTAAAACAAAGCAGGTAAGTGGGATATGGGAGGGGTTGTAGTGTGGGGTAGAGGAAGTTAGTTTCAGAAATGAATAGGGCTGTCTGGGAGTTCTAATGAACATGGTAACTTTTGAGCAAAGACTTGACATAGGTGAAGATGTTAGCTAAGCTGGTATCTGGAATAACTTTTCACATAGAGGAAATTTCTGGGAAAAAGCCCAATACAGGAGAATGGTTTTGTGTTGGAGGATAATCAAGCTGACCTGTGCAAAAAAAGTAGACTTCTAAGAATTTAGGCTTTTATAATGATACAGTAAAGAAGACATGAGGTTCTTAAACTCATGGAGTTTAAAATCACTCATGGAAGAGAAACATTAAACAATAAAAACTTCAAGTATGGTAACTGCATCTTTGCAGCAATGAAGATGATATACAACAATGGCTTAACATAGTGTGACATAAGAAACAGTCTCTCCAGAAAAGAGGAACCTTGTGCACTGTTAATGGAAACGCAGATTGGTGTAGCCACTATGGAAAACAATATGGACTTTCCTCAAAAAATTAAAAATGGGTCTGCCTTATGACCCAGTAAAACACTAACTCAAAAGAATATATGCCCCACTATATTCACTGCAACATTATTTATAAAAGCCAAACCACAGAAGCAACTCAAGTGCCAATCAATAGAGTGGATAAAAACATTGTGGTACATATATACAGTGGAATATTTCTCAGCCATAAAAAGAATAAGATCTTATCATTTGCAACAGCATGGATGGACCTAGAAAGTATTATGCTCAGTGAAATGAGTCAGAGAAATACAAATACCATATAATTTCACTAATATGTGGAATTGAAAGAACAGAATAAATGAACAAATGGAATTGAAACATTAATTGACACAGGGAGAGAACTGGTGGTTGCCAGATGGAGAGAGTGTTGAGGGAAAAGTTTTTTGAAAGATGGGAGGAAGGTTGGGGGCATGGATGAAAAGGGTGAAGGAATTAAGGAGTACACACTTGTAATTACAGAATAGTCACAGAGGTGTAAAGTATAGCATAGGGAATATACTGAATAATATTGTAATAACTATGTATGGTGTTATGTGGGTACTGGGTTCATCCAGCTGATCATGTAGTAAGTTATATAATGTCCAATCACTGGGTTCTACATCTGAAACTAATATAATATTGTATGTCAACTGTAATTAAAAATAAGTTATTTTTAAAAATAAAAATAAATTAAAAGGAGACAGACCAGAAAAAAAGTTTCCCCAGATTGCAGTGGGGTTTAATCTGAGATTTACAGATAAATACATTATCAGAGGAATGAAAATGGCAGGAACAATAAAGCCTCATGTTGGGTAAAATGCATCAGAGAGACAAAAGAAATTAGAGTTAAGGCCCAGATGGAAGACAGCTTGTCATACTGAAGACACTGAAATGTGTTCACTATATGTTTGCCTTTACCAGTACATATTTTTTTCATCTTATTTCTAGTTTTGTCCTTTTCAACTTAAAGAATTCCCTTTAAAATTTCTTGTAATGCTGGTTTAGTGGTGATGAACTCCTTTAACTGTTGCTTATTTGAGAAAATCTTGATCTTGCCTTCAATTCTGAATGATAACCTTACTGGGTAGAGTATTCTTGGTTGTAGGTTTTTTTTCTTTCATCATGTTGAATATATCATGCCACTCCCTTCTGGCCTGCAAAGTTTCTGTTGAAAAGTCAGCTGACAGTCTTATGGGGATACCCTTGTATGTAACTAGTTGTTTTTCTCTTGCTGCTTTTAAGATTCTCTCTTTATATTTAACTTTCAACAACTTAATCGTAATGTGTTTGGGTGTGGGTCTCTTTGAGTTCATCTTGTTTGGGACTCTCTGTGCTTCCTGGACTAGGATGTCTGTTTCCTCTACAAAGTGAGGAAAGTTTTCAGCCATTATTTGTTCAAATAGGTTTTCTGTCCCTTTCTGTCTCTCTTCTCCTTCTGGGACCCCCATGATTCTAATGTTAGTATGCTTAATCTTGTAGCATAGGTCCCCTATGCTATCTTCATTATTTTTAATTCTTTTTTCTTTTTGATTTTCCAGTTGGGTGACTTCCACTATCCTGCTTTCCTGATTGCTGATCCATTCTTTTGTGTCATCAGATTTGCTGTTAATTCCTTGCAGTGATTTTTTTTCATTTCAACAGTTACATTCTTCAGTTCTGCTATGTCCTTTCTTAGAATTTTTAGTTGTTTGTTCAAGATGCTGAAGTTCTGACTGAGTTTTTTCATTTGTCTGCCCAGTTGAATGTGCATCTTTATGACTGTTACTTTAAACTCTTCATCTAGTAGACAGCTTACCTCAGTTTCATGTAGCTCTTTTTCTGGGGTTTTGTCCTGTTTTGTTTGGAACATATTTTTTTTTCTATCTTCATTGTGCTTGTTTGTTTCTATGTATTGTATTAATTAGGTAAGCTAACTTTCGTGGCCTTGAAAAAGTGGCCTTATTTTCCCATGGGGCCTTTATTTCAATGTCCCCCTTACCACCAGAGACAGATGGTCAAGGGGGTGGACTAGTATAGCCTCCTGTTGTGGCTGGGCGACAACTCCTGTGGACACACTAGCAGGCAGGGCATCTGGCCTGCTGGCTGTGAGGCCAGGCCACAACTGTTGTAGGCTCACTGTATTGCAGGGCAAGCCTTTGATGTGGCTGGCTGCAAAGCCCACCCCTGCTGTTGCAGACACACTGCTGTGTGCTGGTGCTGAGTGATGCCACCCACTGTGTGTGGCAGGGCAGGAAGTGCTTTGGAGGGATGCTACCCTGAGTAGGCCCTCAGGGAAATGCCAGGGTAGGGTGAATAGTGTTAGCAAGGTTAATGGACAGTGTCAGACTAGCCAGGTTAAAAGAAAGGGAAAAATGGTACCCACCAGCATCTGTGGCAAGAGCAAGTTCCAACAGATCCCTGTTCCTCCAGCACACACCCTAAAATTAGTTAATGTGTCACCTTCATGTATGACCTAGCTGCTTTTCAAACTGCTCCCTCTGTGCCAGAACTTGGAAAGAGCTCAACCTGGGTTTCCTAGAGCCCTTTGGCTCTCCCAGATGTAAGCCTCACTGGTGTTCAAAGACAGATATTATGAGGGCTCCACTTCTTGGTTCAGGTCAACCAGGCTAGGGTTCAGACCTTTTGCTCTTCAGGGACAACTGCTGAGATTGTGATAACCCTCCCACTAATGAGTCACTGCATGAGGAGTGAGGAGTAGGGTAGGTGCTGACTAGGCTTAGTCTCTACCCTTCCTACCCTTTTCAATGTGGCTTTTACTTTATATCTGTAGTTGGAGAAACTCTTTCTGCTAGTCTTCAGGTGGTTCTCAGAGGTAGTCACTCTATATCTGAGCGGTTATATCTATATACCTATATAACTAAATCTATAGGCAGTTTTGGTGTCATGAGAGGAAGTGAGCTCAGGAGATAGTAGACCAACCATGTATAAATGTAGTATGAAAACAATTAAAATGGCAATAAGCACAATAGAAGTTGACTAAGTGCTCCATTTTAAAACAAGGATGAATGAAGAGTTAAAAAAAAGAACCCTATATACACTGCCTACATGAGACTTCAGATTGAAAGACACCGGAACTGGAAATAAATAAATGGAAAATATATTTCATTTAAATGGAAATAAAAAAAGAGAGAGAGGATGGGATAGCAATACTTATATCAGACAAAAAGACTTTAAAACAAAGGATATATAGCAAGAGACAATGAAGGAGCCAGAGATTGTTTTCTTCAGATAAGCCCCCAAAAGTGGAACAATTTAAAAAGATGTATGCACCTCTCTGTTTGTTTACTGCAACTTTATTTATAATAGCCAGATTATTGAAGCAACCCAGTATTCATCACTAGATAAATGGATAAAGAAGTAGATGCCTGTGTGCATGTGCACACAGAACACTGGAATATTAAACAGCCATAAAAGAAATGATCTTGTAATTTGCAACAACATAGATATACCTAGAGGGTAAATGAAATTAAATCAGAGAAAGACAAATACATGTAATTTCACTTAGGGGTCACAGGGTTGGGTGGTGGGGGTATGGGTGAAAAGGCTAAGGGGATTAGAAGGTACAGACTTGTAAATAAATCATGGAGAAATAAAATACAACATAAGGAATATTATCAATATCACAATAACTTTGTATGGTGACAGATGAATAGTGGACTTTTTGGGATTCACTTTGTAGGTACATACATGTTAAATCTCACTATATCCTACACCTAAAACTAATACAATATTGTATGTCAACTGTACCTTAATTCAGAAGAGCTTTACATTTCAGAATAAAAATTAGACATAAAAAATAAATAAAATGTGTTCAGTGTAGACAGGAGAAAGACTAGAGAGAAGACTTCTGTTGACAATTATCTTCTAAAAATACACTGGATATTAATGTATAGTTGGGTGAAGCCATTTTTAAACATCACCTACCATGTCCCCCCAAAAAATCCTCTTCCAGCCAGAAATGACCCAAATAACTTTTTTCTCTACACAAAACAAAAATGTGAAATTGAAGAGGAGGGAGTGATTTGTCTGTTGACAATTCCATATATCTGAATAGGCTAGAGAAACTTGCCTGCTTCCCCCCCTATTTTTTAAATTAAATTTGTTGGGGTAGCAATGGCTAATGAAATTATACAGGCTTCAAGTATATATTCTATGATTTATGATCTATATATTGAATTGTGTGCCTACCTCCCAAGTCAAATCATCTTCTATCACCATATATTTGACCCTCTTTACCTTTTACTATGCCCCACCTTCTTCCCTCAGGTAACCACCATAATGTTGTCTGTGTCTGTGAGTTTTTGTTTGTTTCTTGTTTGTTCATTTGTTACTCTGTTTTATATCCCACATATGAGTGAAATAATATATTCTTTACTTTTTCTTTCTGACTTATTTCTCTTAACATGATATGCTCAAGATTCATCCATGTTGTTGCAAATGGCAGTATTTCTTCTTTTCTTATCAATGAGTAGTGTCCCATTGTGTATATGTACCACATCTTTTTTATCCAATCATCCATCAGAGGACACTTTTATTGTTTCCATGTCTTAGCCACTGTGAATAATGTTGCAATGAACCTAGGGGTGCATATGTCTTTGCAAATAAATGTTTTCAATTTTGGATGGGTAGAGACCCAGAAGAGGGGTTGTTGGGTCATACAGTAACTCTAGTCTTAATTGTTTGAGGAATCTCCATACTATTTTCCATAGTGCCTGTACCATTTTATATACCCACCAGCAGTGAACGGAGTTACCCTTTTCTCCACAGCCCCTCCAACACATTACTTGCCTTGTTGGTAACAGCCATTCTAAAAGATATGAGGTAGTATCTCATTGTAGTTTTGATTTAATTTCCCTAACAGCTAGTAAAGTTGAACATTTCTTCATAGATCTGTTGGCCATTTTTATGTCTTCTTGGGAGAAGTGTCTGTTCAGGTTCTCTGCCCTGATAATTGGATAATTTGTTTGGTGTTGAGTTGAGTACTTTATATATTTTTCATGTGAACCCCTTGTCCAAGCCATTGTTTGTAAACATCTTCTCCCAAAATTCTGCTTCTTTGGAGAATCTGGTCCTGGGTGGTGAACTGCAAATCCACTCTTCTTCTCACTGCTTCCATATGTCAACATTTTTTTCCTTTTTTCTTAATTTTCTAAACACTTACTTTATAATACATTTTATCTATTAATTCATTAATCTCCTTTTGACTTTTTAATTGTGATAATTATAAAAAACTTGAAAAATAAAAGAAAATATAATACAGAAATACAATACAAAAGAGAAAAATGGAATGTATTTATAACACTTAAAATATATTATAACCTTAATGTGTAAACTACACAAATTGATAAAAATACCCTAATAGAATTGGTTAATCATTTAAATAAAAGGTTAAAAAGAAAAAGGGATGCACTCATGAAATAATATTTTGTATGTTAATGTAAAATAAAATACCCTTTCTCTTTCAGAAAATAGAGACTTTTTATAAGAATAAGAAAACTAAGGATTGTTATTTCTGATAAAGTATTTATGGAAGAATAAATATATACAAATGCTAACTAAATCAATTTAGTGAAATAAGTTAAAAATTCAATGAGATAAATTGAATCGGAAATGTCACTTTAGAAAATGTTTCTCAAAGGAATTATCAGACATTTGCACAAAATTGCATGTGATTTTTTATCCTAATACTTTTATGATAGACTAGAATCAGAAATGTCCTAAGTGTCCAAAAAGGGAAAGATCTCCATTTGTTAAAAACAATGTGAATTTGGAAATGTAATGTTTGGAAGGCATTTCAAGTTATAGTCTCAAGGCATAGTTAAAAATGTTGTACACTGTTGCTCATATTGTGAAAATAAAGCTAAATAATAATATTTAAAATTATAGTTTTGATATGTGCCTTAACACATATCACTTACTATATGTCAAATTATATGTTAACTATCATCCTTAAGTAAAGTATTAAGAATTTTCCTTAATACATATTAACTTATCTTATTAAGTTATAGTGCTATATTATATATTTTTCTGAAATATACCAGAAATATTTTCTCCAGTTTGTTAGTTATCTTTTGATATTCTGTATAATTTACTGGGTGTGATTTTTCTTGTTATAGTTGTTTTTTCAGGGAGTACCTTAGAAGTTTCTTCCACATACCTCAATATTATATAATCACCTTTATTAAAGAAGAACTGAATGCAGTAATTGAATTTGTTTGGGAATTAAATTATAGTCTATGATTTTTTCAGGTGATTAGCCTATTGCCCTACTTTTGTTGAGAATCTGTTTATTGCCACAGTAATTGGAAATGTCACTTTTATCACACACTAACCTTGCAAATTCTTGTATCTCCTTGCTATTTTTTATTTAGCTTTGTAGATTTATTTTTAATGGTTGCTAAAACAAGTGTTATATATGTTACAGAGGGGAGGAAAGTCCCCATTTTTTCCTAATTGTTTTGTTCTTCTAGGAATTCATTCTTTCAGTTGTGCTTCAGAAAACTTTTAAATATAAAAAGCATACTGAGAAAGCAACACTGACAAAATGTCAGAATAGGTAGCTCCAAGAACCTGTCCCTTAAAAGAAACTTTGAAAAACAAGCAGAAACTGTCACAACCAAGATTGTCAGACCCTAGAAAACAGTCAAAGGTTTATAGATAACAAGCAAACACTGAATCAAGAAAAAGTCAAAGTAAAGTGTTAGGAAAGCACTTTAGTGGCCCAAAAGTAGTGGGCACTGCTTGGAAACACTGTAAGTTGTCCAGAATAAACCCTTGCATACATGGTCAGATCATTAAAAACAAAATGTAAAGACCAATTGATGTAGAGAACAACGTTTGTTTTTTAAATATATGGTGGTAACACTGGATATACACATGCAAATTAATGAAATTGGACCCTTTACTTACACCATGTACAAAAATTAACTGAAAATAGATAAAAGAACTGCATGTAAGAGTGAAAATATAAAAGTAAAGAAAACATAAAAGTAAATCTTCATGACCTAGGTTTGGCAATGGATTCTTATATATGATACTAAAAGCATGAGCAAAACAACTAAATGATGCATAATTTGGACTTGACCTGCCAGCTTGCATGGTTGTGTTGGCTATTTGAGAACATTTGACTTTGGATAGTTCCCTGGACCAGTGGTGGATGTTATGTGCAGGGTGGAGGGGAATGAAGGGGGGAAAATGAGACAACTGTAATAGCATAATCAATAAAATATAATTTAAAAATAAGCAAATAAGAGGTTAAGCCATTGAAATTGTGAAATTTTTGTTAACATATATAAGCTTTTCATTTACCCAATGCACTACTCCAAATTTATAAAGAAATTGACCTATATTTATCTATAACAGTTTTATTTTTTAATTTTATTTTTTTTAATTTTTATTGTTGTTCTTGTACAGTTTTCTGTCTTTTACTCCCACCCCAGCCCACCACCCCAGCCCTCCCCACCTCCCTCCCATTTCCACCCCTGCTAGTTTTTGTCCATGTGTCCTTTATACTTGTTGCTCCAAACCCTTCCTTGCAGACTGGTGCAACCACTATGGAAAGCAGTATGGAATTTTCTAAGAAAACTAAAAATGATCTACCTTTTGACCCAGCAATTCCACTGCTAGGATTATATCCTAAGAACCCTGAAACACCAATCCAAAAGAATCTATGCACCCCAATGTTCATAGCAGCACAATTTACAATAGCCAAGTGTTGGAAGCAACCTAGGTGCCCGTCAGTAAATAAATGGATCAAAAAACTATGGTACATTTACACAATGGAATTCTATGCAGCAGAGAGAAAGAAGGAGCTCCTGCCCTTTGTGACAGCATGGATGGAACTGGAGAGCATTATGCTAAGTGAAATAAGCCAGGCAGTGAAAGACAAATAGCATATGATCTCACCTTTAACAGGAACCTAATAAAAAAAAAAAACAAGGATAATATAACCAAAGACATTGAAACATAACAGTTTTAAATTCCCACTTACATTTAGCTTTTAATATACTGGAATTAAAAAAAATTAATTAATTTTTCCAAATAAGAAATTGATGAACTCTGCTTCCATTATTGAATGGTCCTCCATTCTCCAGAAATCTATTCTGTCATGTATCAAATTATTCTTCTAGGTCAGAAGTGTCTTTACTAAATCTGACCTATTGTCATTCCATATACTTTTGTGAATTTACTTATCAATTACCTCAGAAAAACTACAACCAAGAGTTTTTTTTGGAGTTTGATATTTTGTTGAATTATAGAAAAATTTAGAGATAATTAAGATCTCTTACAATTTTCAGTATTTCATCAGTGATATATTTTCCTAGCATTATGGCATGACAAAGTAATGCAGTATAATGTAAGAAAAGTGGTAATGGCTGGTGTTCTTGTCATAGTTCTGGTATTTAACCATCCCAATTTTATCATTTCACCAATAAGTACAATTTTCCTTTTTTGGACATATCTCTTGTTAAGGTAAAGAAAATTCATTCTATTACTTGTTTAATAATAAATTTAAAATAGAAATATTCAATTTATCAAATATGTGTTTTTCTGCATCAATTGAGATAAAATGTTTTTGGTAATTTAATTACTTAAAGTGATAAATTGCAGTATACATCTTCTAATGTTGAGTTAACCATCTGTTGCTGGGGTAAGCCTCCTTGGTCAGCTCATGTTTTCTGAGAGAGACATTCTGTGTTTTGAATGAAAAAGAATATAATTGAGAAATTTCTATAGGAGTTGCATCATAATATTTCTAAATCACATATCTTGGATATGTACATATTTTTTTAAGTCTTTTCAAACCTGAAGATCAAAGCAGTTTGCATAACATATGATGATCAGGTAGCGAGTAATCCAATTTGCACTAAACTCAGGTAATATGGAAGTTAGTTGGATTCACTGGGTGAAGTTTGCAGACTGATTATCCTCACAGCGAATGATGCCACTGAGTAGCCTCAAAGCTAACTGAAGAGAAACTTCATCTACTTGCTCCTACCATGTTTTGTACTTGGTTGTTGGTGACCCTTTTCTTTGTCTTCACTGGGGCTTTCCATGCAAATAGCTGATACATTCAAGAATACTCTATTACCCTGGGATCATACTCCCCTTTTCTATGCGGTCAACACTATTTGAAATGCCACTGTGAACTAGAGTCAGATAACATTAGCTGTTTGGGATGTCTCTCATTCTCCCATCCCCTCATTTCACTAACATGAACCATTTTCTTGGTGCATATATTTGTCATCTCTGAACTCCCAGCTGTCAGGGTGATGCCAGGAGAAGGGGAGCCTATAAATCTAGACTTTGGGGTTACTGGAGCACCCCAAACCTGACAATTGGTACCAGCAGAAGGTGAGCTCTGCCATTTTCTCAGGTCACCATGTGACCACTGGCTAGTTTTATGCAGGATTGGGTCTAGATTCCCCCTAAGGTGACAGAAAATCTAAAGGGCGGTGTGAACAGAACAAAGAACCCTGGACTCTACTATCACTGCATTAACTCATATTGTGGAATTAACACTATAATAATTTTATAGTATTAATAAAATTTCATGGTGTTGAAAAATGTACCTAATAAATGAACTTTGTTATGGTATTCAGAGATAATGTTGAGTAATAATAAAGTCCAATAGGGCATATTCTCAATTCAATAATGTTCTAGTTATAATGATTTATGGACATCATTATTTTGAGTAAAACTGCTTATTAAGTGGTACATTTTTATTTCCAAGTAAACTGGCTTGTATCTATATGTTTAACTAGCTTCATGGCCTCATGGCTGGTGCTGTGTCAGGGTTTCTGTGTAAAACAGTTTGTCTGACTAATTAAAATGTGATTTCAAAGCCTATTTGTTATTACTTCTATTATCTTCTGGTAGGGCTCTGGAATAACATGTTTATGGCTTCTGCAAACTCATCTAATTTAATATTTGCCTAGTAACCCAAATGTCCCCATTTAACAACAGTTGCCCTTGGAATACAGATTTTTTTCTTTCCCACAAGGCCAGCTAAATTTTAACTAATTGTCACTTCAATATTCTACACTGACTGGGTACATGAGCCTTACTGATGGTGAAATTGCAATTGTTAAATGCAACCGGTTATTAATTTGTTCTCAGTACAAAGGATGCAATTATTCTCCTAAAAATAAAGCTCTTTGGGTTGGGAGAAAAGCAATGAATGGAACAAGCCCTCATAATTTAATATTCTTCATTTTGATATTTTTAGCAGATTTTCTGAATGACATTTAGAGGCCGGAACTGAAATTATTAGCCAGCATGACCAAGCAATTCAAAGGGCCATAATGACTTTTACAAAAACTATGAAATGAAACTCGATGATTACAATGTTTGCATGGTCATTGTCCTTTCCACCTCAGAAAGGAGGAGGAAATGATGAAGAGCAGAGCTTCCACGAGGCGGTGGGAACCTCCACACCACCCAGGGTCTCATAGCAGGTAGACCCTGACCCAGAGCAGCATCTGGGAGCCTGTGTTACTAATTCAGTGGGCGGTGGTACTCATGCCACCATCCTGAGCTCCGCACTTTGAGTAAAAAGAACTCAAAATGATCACGGAGTTTTTATTCACAGGAGTTGAATGTAGTTTCGCCTTAAGAATTTAAGGTGATCCAAGTCATTTTCTTACACACAAAGTTATTCAATTCATTCAACTGTTTAGTCACTAAACAAACAGAAGGAAGCAGAGATATTATGAAGCCTCAAAGCATACCACACAAACACATTGTTGAAATACACTGGAAATATTTGTGGAAATTCACTTAACTTCCAGTACATGTCTCTGGGTTCCACCTGATAGGCGACTCACTGCTTCCATGGCTGGCATCATGTTGCTTTATGTATTGGACCAGACATATGATTCATGAAGTGCTATTTTTTAAATGAAGTATTTCATGTCTGTGAAAATGCTTTACGTTGAAGAATGGAATAACTTATCCTGAATTCCATCTAAAGTTTGTGGGTTTTTTTTGGTTTTTATTACTAAATTTTTATTTTGAGATAATTGTAGATTCACATGTAGTTATAAGAAATAATACAGAGAGATCACATTTACATTTACAGTTTCTACAATAGTGTCACCTTGAAAACTGTATTATAATATATAGTCAACATACAGAATATTCACATCATTACAAAAATTTGCACATTGCCCTTTTATAGCTACATCTAGTTCTAAAGAATATTTTCCAATTTATATTATACTGTCAACTATTGAATTTGTTACACCTGATTCTGGGATTAGAGAGTGGAACTGCAAGGAGGGCATTATTTGCTCAGTGAAAAAACAAAATGCACCATGATTCAGAGCAGCAGGAAGGATAAGAATCTGGAGGCAGATTTCCTGCTTCATCCTTGCCTTTCTTGTGCTGCCTGTTTGCACGTGGCTAGAGAGATACTCTGCTGACTGATCTCATGTTGGAGTCCTGAACTCTTCAACAATGAGACACAAGTCCATTTATCCTTCTCTTCCCCTGCATCAGGGTTGCAAATTATGGCCTCAGGGCCAAATCTGGTGTGCTGAATGTTTTGTAAATAAAATTGCCCTGGAACAATGCAGTGCTCTTGTATTTACCTGTTGTCAGTGGCTGATTTCCTGCTACAAGGGAATAAGGAGTAATTGCAATAAAAAGTGAAGAGCCTGCAAGACTAAAATGTTTTCTATCTATCTCTCTTCATAGTAAATCTGTTCAAGTTGACTTTCTTGTTTTTCCTTTTTCCAGAAACTTCCAGTAACTCTTTCCCATTCTCACTTCAGCTAATAAACTGTTTCTCCTTTCTATAAAAATTTTAAAGAGAATTTTCTCCTCTTCTAGACACTTATGGACATCTGTACCTACGTAACATTTTTCCTGCAATTACTAAGAGTGATGCTCTCATATAAGGCAGCCATTCTCTCATGCTGTACATTCTTTCACCTCCAGCCCACTCATGTTAGGCTGCAACAATTGGTTCTGCTCTCCCAAATGTCCACTTACTCGTCTAATGAATATTTCCCTTTGTAACTGCAGAACCAGTTCATCATGGCCTTATCCTGTTTAACAAAATGCTGAGTTGTTGCCTTTCAGGGATCATAAACAAAAACCTCAAGTTATGTCGCCAAAGCATGCACAGAGAAGAGAACTGTGACCGCCAGCTGCACCCTGAGGAAGAAACTATGATCTCCAACTGCACCCAGAACAAAAGGATGGGGACTTGACCAGAACTTGAACACTAGAACCCTTTCAGACTCAGAGGGCTTATTGTCCAGGAAGATTTTGTGCTAAAGTTCATTTACCATAAATGGCCAAGCTCCAAAGTCCTCAATAAAAACCTGCATAGCTTAGCATTTCCATATTCTTGTTCCTCTGAGCCCCTAAGTTTCAAACTCTACCTTTAAAAGCCTTCATTAAAAACCATCGGGGAGTTTAGGTATTGTGGTGTCTAATCCGCGGCCTGTGGATCATGTACAGCCCAGGATGGCTTTGAATGTGACCCAACACAAAATCGTCAATTTACTTGAAATCTGTTTTTTTCTTTTTGCTCATCAGTTTTCATTAGTGTTTGTGTATTTAATGTGTGACCCAAGACAACTCTTCTTCCAGTGTGGCCCAGAAAGCTAGATACTCATGTTTCCTTGCTATTATTGCTTGATGCCCTACAAAAAAAGAGCTTTAATTTCTCTATTGAAAATTTTGATATTCAATACTTGGCTTTGCTCTGCATGGGACAGGCAGACTCTCATTTGTTCCATAACAGCTCGAGCATTTGAACATATTCTAATTCTTTTCACCGAGAAAGGACTCCATCCTAATTTGGTGGCTTTTCCCTCCCACTGTACATCTACCCTGCTCTTTCCACCACCATCTATGGCATCCATATTGCTTTACCCAATGGCAACTCTCATTGCCAGGTCACAACGACTGCTCTAGCACCTGGTAGTCCACTACAGATGAGGTTATGGACAACCACTTTTTATCTACTTTTTAACTACTTAAACCTTACAGTTTTAATCAACAGATTTCTCAGGAAGGCATTCAGTGACTGGATATACAATGGAAATATTGTTTAGGATTATGTAAAATAACTTTTTCAGTAAAAAACCAGTACTGTCCCTGGCCCATGTGACTTAGTTGGTTGCAGTGCCCTCTCATAACCAAAGAGTTACAGATCGATTCCTGGTGAGTGCATATACATAAGTTGTGGGTTCAGTCACTGGCTAGGGTGTGTATGATCCCTTTTCTGGGAGTGTACAGGAGTCAACCAATCAATGCTTCTCTCTCTCACTAATGTTTCTGTTTCTCTTCTCTCTGTCTAAAAGCAATGAAAAAATGTCCTCAGGTGAGGATTTAAAAAATTAAAAAAAAATAGTTCTGCATATGTGTCCAGCAATTATGGCAAAAACAAAGTTATAAGCTTTACAAGATGATGGTTATTTATATTTTGAGAGAGTCAGTAAAGGCAGAAAGAAAGGGTATATGTCCCTCGTACTACCAAAAAAAACATGGATAAAATGTGTTCATGACTTGCCCTGCCTGATGTGGCTCAGTTGGTTGGTGTGTCATCCTGTCACCAAAAGGTTGTGGGTTCCATTCTTGGTCACGGAACATAACTAGGTTCTGGGTTCAGTTCCTGTTGCAGGTTTGGTTCTCATTGCAGGTTCTGTCCTTGGTCCAGGCATATACGGAAGGCAATCAATTGATGCTTCTCGCTCACATTGATGTTTCCCTCTCCCTTCCTCTCTCTCTAAAAGTGACAAAAAAAAGTGTTCTCAGATGAGGCTAAAAATTTTTCTTTAAATATCTTCATGATTTTATTTGGGACAGCTGGGAAAGAAAGTGAAGTTATGAGTTACTTTGTAGTTTAAGTCCAAGTAACTAAGACTGTGATGATAGATATGAGAAAAATATGGTGGAAGATATAAGGATTAGGTTAATGTTAGATATATTGAATTTTTTGAATCAGGGAAGGAAGGATTTATCAATGCCAAAAACTTGTTGACTGCAATATTGACAGATAATCAAACCAATGTGTAGGAAAATCAAACCAATGTAGGAAAATCAACTCACTCTCTCTCAATAAGTGTTGGAATTAAGATAATTATTTCCATGCAAAATAATTTAGGTGCCAGATGTTCTCTAATAAGAAAACCATCCAGTTGTTCCAAAAGCATTGTGGAGAGATGTGTGAGATAAAGCTCTTAATATAAAATCTGCTTTTGCAGAGTGATGAGGAACTTTCACCATGAGATCTCTCCTGCTTTCCTTATCATTGAGACAATCTGGGACATCATCTAAGGAGCAGGATTCCTTATCCAGCATTTTAAGGGGGGGACACCTAGACAAATGGTTAAATCTATTGTCCTGGAAAGGAAGTGAATGATTGCCATGTAAAGCAGTTTAAGGAAAAAATGATGTATGAAGAATTACCAATTAACCTACAACCTGTAATTAAATGAAACACTGACACACATTGTAATTACAAGTTTTGCTTTAAGAATTCAGTATTACAAGAAAGTGAAATCCACTGATCAGTTGGGATTAAAGAACAGACAGAAAATTAAAACACACTAAGACAAACAGAAAAAGATGAACTACATTCAGAAAATTTTGAAAATGGCTGACTGTAAGTGGTAAATATTTTTCTCAAGATTTAAGGTTGTTTGCCCACGTATATGATGTATTGTCATACAGGACACTCATTCAAAAGTTGCTATGCTAGTGACCTAATATTTTACACCTGAGGTCATATTGTAACTGAACACAGGTCTGGCTGCAGTCCACTTTGAAAGCAAATACTTGAGAGGAAGGTGTTGATGTAAAGGAAAGTGGTTTTATTCAGTTGCCAGCAACCTGGAAAATGGGGACTCTCATCTCAAAGCCCATGCTAGCATGCCAGGAGTCCTGGCTAGTTTATATAGGGAAGAATGAGAAGAGGGGGAGTAAGGAGTTTCTGGTGATGTGCAGTTTCTCAGCTCTGCTCTTGGGTGTTCCAGTATTATCTCCTGCACATGTCATCATGTAGTTTCATTACTCTATCTTCAGTTTTACTGCTGATATCTGGGAACAGGACATACAGGCAGGATTTCTGCTGGTCCAGATATGAGTAGCAGACAAACATGCCCAATTATTTTGTAGTCAGGGTCAAGAAAAAACATTTTTTCCTTGTTTAAGCAGGAGATGCAACCACTGATGTCTACAAAATACTTACAAGGAAACTTTTAATACACAAATTTTTTATGAGTTTTTTAGTATAGCCTATTCTATAATTACCACCTGATTAGTATATTATATTTACTTCAAGCACTGTTATGATTTCCCACAGTCAATTTTTCCTCCGTATCTACGAAGCTATTGATGTTCTCTGAGTCTTCTGGGGAAATGAAAAACTTTAGCCCATTGGAAAGCAAAATCTTGTGAGTTAAAAGCAGATATATATTTTTTTACAAATACCTGTTGAACAGATACAATTTTTCCAGCATGAGAAAAACAAGCCACAAGGAGGTTTAAATAACAAAAACAAGCATTATAAAGAAAATAATGGTTAAAACTAAATTTAACTTCCTTTCTAATATGGACCCAAGTCTTTGTGGTTATCTGTGAAAATAGATTTGCAAATCAATCTCCCTTTCCCTCAAATAGAGGGGTGTGATGGCCCAATGTTTTTTGAAGCCAGAGAGTCTATGGCCTGATTTTGGTGATGCTTGCTTCCTCCTGGGCTAAGGTGTAATGTAAGCACAACAGGAGGATTTAATTGTAATGCAAACTCCCCCTTGTCCTGCTAGTATATAGTCTAGGGCATTTCAATGATCTAAGGCAACTTTAGCCAGAGAGTCCAGAGATCTCTGAATATTAGCAAGTGAGGTGGCAGTTTTATTGGCTATAGTGATTAAAGTCTTGGAGAGATTCCAAAGTATATGCTGATGTGCAGCTACTCCCCACCAAGGTAATGGAGTACATCTAAAAAAATACTCATCATCATTTGGGATTTCTCCAGGGAGATCTCAAGCCATTCAGGTGAACATTGATTGCTTGCCCTGGAGTACCATCTACTCAAAGAGTTTTACTTACTTGCTTATAGATCTCAGGAGGAAGCAGTTCTCCTCTGAGTCCCCTGTTCAGGAACAGGTTAAAAGCATCTGGAGCTGGAGTGTATATGTTCCAGGGGGACATGCATGTGAAGCTGTTGCCTTTCAGGAAGAAAAATTTACTTAGGCAGACAGTTTACAGAGCAAGTCCCATTCCAGCAGAGAAATGGGATATTCAGGCAAATAGAGGAAGTTGAGGCAGCTTTGTGATACCTTAAAATCTCTGAGTTGGCATTCTAAAGCCTGGAGGAAGGCTTGTTGCTGTATTTGTCTTGTTATCTGTACAACTGAGACTTTTTTTTTCCAGTTTGGTGTTTGATACAGAGTACATGGCTCCCATGTCTACTAAAATTCAATCAACTTGTTTCCCATCTTCCAGGTTGCTGGTACCTAAATAAAACCACATTGCTTTACATCAGCACCTGCCTTTTGAGTACTGGGTTTCAAAGCAGCAGGCAGCTTGACTTGCATTCAGTTACAATATGATATTGGGATAAATATAGATACTAAGCCATCTCCAACTGAGTCTGTGAACAAATGTGTTCTCTAAAACACGTGAGTGATATGGATGAACACCTACATGCATGTTTTATACAGAATATGAACATTTGTTGTAATAAAAAGTTTCTGTACTTTGTTTTATATTGCTTCATATTTTTACATCATTTCAGTTGAGTGGCAGTTTGAAATTCAGAAGTGGTTAAAATATAGATATTTTTGTGTTAATAATATATTATCTAATGCAATTTTATATAGCTGAATTCAATCTCCAAATACTGAGAGAATAAAAATGTCATCTCATTTACTATTACAGTACATTAAAAAGGTTTGAGAGTCATAAATGTTATAACTAAAGGCATTCATATTTAATATTATTGACTTAGTAATAATTAAATCCAGATATTTCTGTTTATTATGGTCTTCCCCTACTGTAATTGTTTCCCAGTTAATTTCAAACAGGATGAAGTATTTAGATGTTTGTTGGCTAAACTGAGGGCTGGTGGTCTTTCTGTAAGCTCATATTCAGGATTTTTCTTTCCTGGAGAAATGGAGACTGATCAAGGAGCCTCTATGGAAGAGGAACACCTGTGAGAATCTTGTGGGAAGGGGGTCAGAATTTCAGTCCTGTGTTTGAAAAGCCAGGGAGAAAACTCCTCTAGTACCAGCAGTCTTAAGGTGCCAGCAAAGTGGTCCCAACTTTAACATGTATTGTCACAGAGGGTAGTAGCAGGTGGGGCAGAACAGTGCTACCAAGGCAGAGTAGAGCTTTCAGAAATTACTGATACTATGTTGAATGGAATCCGAGTTCTTAGAAATATAGAGCTGGAATATCACAACATTGAATATTTAGATCAATAAAAATTAATCTCACTTAAATGTAACTGAACCCTTGGTTATTTAATGTAGAAAGTTTATATGGAGATAGTGTGACACAAATATATTTTTTTAATCTGACATTCTGCCTGTCCAAAATAATGCATTTATATTTTAAATCTTTTCAAGATGTGAATTATTTCTTTAAACATAAAATCCAAAAACAGTATGAGACAAAATCCTTCTAGGATTGAATTATAATTATTATTAAGTTATCATTATTATGACATTTGCCTTTATCTATCAAATAGATTTCTGGAATTTGATTGGGGTTTCACTGGATCCACAGGTCAAGTTGGGAACCTCTGACCCATTCTGAAGACTCACCTCTGCTGACCTGCTGACCTACTCAACTGAAACCCTTTAGATTGTACATGTTCATCCAGAGATAGAGCCCACTCTGGAATCTGGTCCTCGAGCAGAGTGGAGAGGACTGGCCAGACTAAGATGACTCTTGATGGGCTATTCCAGATGGATGAAGAGAATTTTGCTCATCACTCGCAGGGCCCAAGGGCAAGCATCATCCACCTGGCATGGTGTCCCCTCAGTTGAATCAAGGCCAGCCCAGCTGTGCACCTGGTTCTTCCAAGACTGATCTTGCCCTGCTTGAATATGAAGTGAGAGAACTAATGCCAGAGCCTAGGTCTTCACTCATACTGACCTGGTAAGTGACTCACACAAAGCCCTGCCAAGGAGAATTCCAGATCCCTGGCTCCAAGAGTAGTTTGTCATCATGCCCTGGAAGAAAACAGAGGAATAAGGCAGGAGTTTCCGAGCCAGATTATTCTTGGAAGAACTCTAAGTGCACTCACAATGACCCTCTAGGCCAGAAAACCTCAAACCTGCCCAGAAATTGGTGAAATCTTGACACTTTGACCCCAAAGACTTGGCCTCTACTTTTCTGATGGTGGTTACTAAGTGTGTCCTAAATTTCAAAGACTAAACTTGACTACAGAGAGCATAGAACATAACAATAACAATAAAAATGACATCAGTAGTTAAATTTTTATGATCTGATCAACTGTTGACATGAGTTATCTCATTTGAAGTTAATAACTATCCCTGAGGGTAAGTCCATTTGCTACTTCTATTTTTTTTTTTTACAGAAAGTGGGGTTTCAAGAAGGCAAGTAACATTTTACATGGACAGATCCAAGATATAAAACTATTTCTTTCACTATCCTAAATTCTTAGCTGACACATAACACTGTCTACTTCAGGAAAACACTTTGACAAAAATGAAATTTCTCATGAAAACTATGATTTTTTCCTAACACAATAACAGCAAAAGATGTTAATAAATATAAGTATTGATTCCTTTCACATCCCTTCTGTCTTTAACCATATGACTTCTTTCTTTTCTTTTGGTGGAAGACACCTATGCTTACCACTATCCCACCAACACTTTTTTTTCATCTTCATTATTTTTTCTCACCTCCAAATCGGACTCAATAACGTTAAGAATACTCAGGGTCTATTTTTTTTCATAAAGTAAAAATACAGTCTCAGAAGCAACAGGTATCACGTGGTGAAAACAGCTCATTATACAATACATGGTTTTACTATTAAACAAGCACTGTCTTCCCAAGTCTGAAAGGAGGAAGAGGCAAATAGTCTCTGAAATTATTCTTGTGTCTTGCAATTGAGTCATATAAATCAATGAAGAAAAAGTGCTTTGTATTTGATAACTTGGAGGTCCACAGACCTCAATATTCAGACTTCATTTGGATACTAACTCATAGAAACCAAGTCTTCACAAAACTCCCACATTTATTTTAGACATTTAACAATTTAAATAAGAGCAATGACTATGGATTTTTTTAAAAAATTGTCTCAGGTATGGCAATGATATGGTTGCTATACTAACCTGATATATGTGCATCTTCCTGGCAATTAGAAAGGTATTTGTGAGTTAAATGATATATCAAACATTTGTTTTAAATGCTCTAGCAATAGGAAAAAATAGAGAAAGAAGAAAAAAGGAAGGAAGGAAGAAAGGAGGGAAAAGAGCATAGAGAAAGAGAGAGAGTCATTGGATGGGAGGGAATGTATTTTGTTATTGTCAATTTTCCAAATAATGAAAAACATTGTTTCAAGTCTGGCCATGATCTCTCTAATGATGTGGACATCCTTATATCCTGGAAGAGATATCTCTAAACATATGCTGCCTTCAGGAACATATGATAAATTTCAGTCTCCAAGGTCAGTATAAAAGTGAGACTCAGAATGTTCTGAGTTATACATATTTCTTGAAATGATTTAGATTTAAAGCAGAGATGAATATTTTATAATTTACTACTAAAATGTTTTTCTAAAGATTTTATTTATTCATTTTTAGAGAGAGGGGAAAAGAAGGAGAAAAACATTGCTGTGTGGTTGCCTCCCACGCACCCCCTACTGGAAACCTGGCTGGCAAACCAGGCATGTGCCCTGACTGGGAATCGAACCAGCAACCTTTTGGTTCACAGGCCAGCACTCAATCCACTGAACCACACCAGCCAGGGCTAATAAAATATTTTAAAGACAAAACAATGATAATCTGAATATTGAAAAATTGTGTTATTTAAGACTCTGAAGCTGACTTATCAATGGTTTACCTGGTAAGATTCCAAAAGGAAGTGATAAATCAATATGGCTCCCAAAATTTCTGATTAAGACAAATATTTTTGTCTTCCTTTCCTGCCAATATAGCCAACCTGTTGCTTTAGGACTGTGTGGAGAGTAGTGACAACAAGCTACACTATGAATGATGTACCTTCCCAAAGTTGTGATGTACAGTTCATCTTGAGAGAGTGTCAATGCTTGGGATTTCAAATGACATGGTGATACTGCTTTAAAGTATGAAGCCATTCCTCTTGTCACATTCTTGGCCTGTGTGGTGGGTGTGTATGTCCTGCAATGCCAGTAGACTTCTCTTTGATCTAGAAAATGATGGATGAGATTCATCTTCAAGTAGATTGCACCACCCCTCACTCACAATTAAAATATAAATATAATCTTGTTTCATTTGCTGACCTAGATACCGTGCCACTATAGACCCAAATGTCCTGATTTCATTTCTTTTTTATTTTCAACATTTTACAAAGCTGTAAAATACAGCAAAGGAAATATAGTCAATAATATTCTAATAACTACGTCTGGTGCCAGGCAGACACTTGAAATATCTGGGGGATCACATTGTAAAATATGTCACAACCTTTTGGAATCTCTGGGCCACACTGCGAGAAGAAGAGTTTTCTTGGGCCGTGCATTAAATACACAAACATTAATAAAAACAAAACCAAAAAAAACCTCATAGTGTTTTAAGTATAAATTTAAGATTTCATGTTGGGCTGCATGCATAGCCATCTTGGATCACATGCAGCCTGCGGGCTGCAGGTTGAGCACCCCTGGACTCTAACCACCATGCTGTCCACCTGAAACTAATACAAAATGATATCGAATGTTAACTGTAATCAAAAAATAAAATTTGTGCGAGGAGGGGGGTGGGTGGAAGTAGAAGAGGATACAGGGGAGATAAATGGTAAAGAAAGATTACAATAAAAATTAACTATTAAAATAATAATAAATGAACTATTAAAAATTAAAAAAATAAAATTAAAAAACACAAAATGACAGAAGATTTAAATATTAATAAACTTTTTATTTTAGAACCAGTACAGACTTACAGAAATGTTAAGATAATATTACAGAGAATTGCTATACTTAGTTTCTCTTATTACTAATATCTTACATTAATATGCTACATTTGTCACAACTCATTATGAACCAAAATTAATACACTATTTCTAACTAAAGTCCATATTTTGTTCAATTTTCTTTCTTTCACTTCAAAAAATTAACTGCATCATATTGGCAACCTACTTGTACATTATCTTATGGTTTACTAATATTTTAAATATATTACTATATTTAATAATAATAAATAAAGCAAGATTGATATTATTAACCCCATGTTTTTCAAAGGAGGAAACTTAAGTTTAGAATTGAAGAGACATAGTTAAGTAATATGGAAGAGAACAATAAGAATTAAATTAACAATTGTTAATACTTCCTAGTATATCTTGATATGATTTATTTCTTATTTGAAAAATATAGTTAGAAGCATGACATATTTAAAGTCATTTTTGACATAAAATATCCATAAATGTATAGCCATAAATATTTCTTTAAAAACATCATAGGGACTAAATAAATAGGATGCTGAGAAACAGTTCTACAGTATTAGAGGTCAGAGACACAAAGTATCACATTAAATACAAGTTATTTTCTGCTTCTCAGGCACCTGCTTGTTTATTACTGAACTAAGTACTGAGTTTTATATACATTGTACTTGTACTAAACTATGCCCATAATTATGTACTCAGCACAAAGAAAAGTTCATTTTTTTTCCAGATTAAAGAATTCAATATAAACCTGGAAAGAAAAGAGTTTGAACAACCTCAGAAAACATCATCATAATCATTTAATGGTTAGTGATATCTGTTCTCTCTTACTGTCTTTCCATTTCTTTTTTTTCTTCATTTCCTTTTGTGAATCCAGGTGTGGAAATATAGCAATTAATATTAACCTGAATTTGATTATTTAGCTCTTCAGCATTTCATTGAATTATGTTGACTTGGTAATTTGATTGCTCTGCAGATGTGAGCTGCACTGATTGCATTAAAATATCTAAAGGAAATGAAGAAATATCACCAAACAGCATGGAAAAAGATACTTAGTTCCCCACTGCTCGGCACATCCTCCAGGAGAGAAATGGAATGGTGACATGACAGCCCTTCAAAGTTCCTTTCTTCTCTGAAGAATTTTCCTCCTACTAAGACAAAGCAACACATTATTTTCCACCTAAGTTTGTGAATATTTATATAGAGTGAAATCTCCTAAAAATATCCCATGGTTTGATTAAAAATTACTTCATGGCTGTCCTGCTGGAGAAAATTATAGCTTTTCTGGTGACTGGAGAGTGGGCATATTAAGAACAAAGCAAGCACATGTGTTCCAAACCCTGGAACCAAGAGGGAGGCTGAGCTACTGGAAGGGGTAGCCATGCAGATGACAAAGGAGCAGCAAAAGCTAGGTTCCTGTTTCCAGGGAGGGAGAAGCAAACAGAATACTGTGGCATCAGGGTGAACCCTCTCAGAACAGAGTCTGACTTGGTCTGTCACATAGCATCCTTCCCATTGCCCCCAGGGGAGGGTTGAAGCAGCACCACGAAAGTGACTCTGTGATTGGAAAGGACCTGAATCTGCACACGTGCTCTGGCTTGAGGCTGCAAAGGTAGACAATTCCAGACCAGCTGTTAGCCTGAAACTTTACTGTATATCCTATATATCAGAAGACTGTGTTTAATACTGAGAAACTGATGGGGAAAACACTTTGCCAGATAAAATATAGGACATCTGGTTAAATTTGCACTTCAGAAAAATGAATAGTGTGTGTGTGTGTGTGTGTGTGTGTGTGTGTGTGTGTGTGTGTGTTTAGTATAAATATATCCCATGTATTCCCTTCTACTTTTATCTGATAATCAATCTGACAATCTTAGATTGATATCAACCTATAGTTTCCAAAGTTCAATGCCAGGAACTCTAGAGGAAAATGTGGACAAATTAATTTCCTGAGAGCCCTAACAAAGCCCCAGGTTGCTACTCCAAAAAGAGCCTGTGGAATATATCCAAACAGAAAGGATGCTCCCCATGTTAACCACCCTAGAATGTCTCTTCTGATTTCTGAGCATCAGTGCTACTAACAACCTGATTTTGTTTTTATATCAACTCCATTTTATGTTTCTTTCTTAGAACCCTTTATTTTGCTGCTTATAAAATATTTGGGGGAGGATCTTGAATAACATTAAAGCCACTGTCACTTAAATTTGCAGATATCAGTCAATGTGATATGTTTCCATGGATTTACTTCTTGCATACATTTTAAAGCCACCTCTATTCAGCTTTCAAAACTAGTTAACAATATATACATAACAATTTAGATTACAAAAAGCAGCTTTGAATAATTCAGAGAATACTGATTTTATGCTCATTTATTAAAAATGGAAAATATAACACTTATGCTGCGCTTTTAAAGCATCAACATATATAAATGACGGCTTTCAGTCTATCCTGACAATAAAATGAGCAACCTGGTATTGGTACTGCATTCTCTTGGATGATCTACTCATCATTCTTCTTGGGGCTATAAGTTACAGCATCTCCTTTCTGAAACATGACAGTCAATTAGCCATTATCTTACATTCAGTCAACTAAGTCCTGAATGGTTTTCTAGATTGATTCAGCCATTCATTCATACACAAATTGATAAAGATTTCCTCCATTGTAACAGAATTTGTTAATAGTGTGAGTTTTTCATTGAGTGTAATTTACCTGCACTGGGAATCTATTTAGCTAAACATCCCATATAGTATTCATTGGTCACACGTATCTATGAGAACTTGAAATATGGCCAGTCTGAACTGAGAGGTATGTAGGAGCATACATGCACATAGTTTAGGGCTTTATGGTGAAGAAAACTATGTATAATATTTTACATTGATTACATGTTGGAATGATATGATTTTTATAATAGTTGGTTAAATAAAATATATTATTAAAATGTTACTGGTTTTACTTTTTGATGTGGCTTTTACAAAATTTATATTTATAAAGGTAGTTCACATACTAGTTTTGTTGATGGTGCTTCATTAGATAATAAGCTTTATGGGAGTGGGGACTGAGCTACCTCTTGATTTGGTTTATATTCTTAAAGATACTTCTTTAAACAGTAAATCATTCTGACTGTCTCTACTTCCTTTACATTGACTGAAACTTGCTAAACTCAGGCTTCTGTTTTTTACTCTTTGTAGTGCATCTTCTCAAAAAATATTCATAACTACTGTTCATATTGGTTTTACAATATACAACCTCCAGTCCTCACTTAACAGCCCTTTATACTTGACTGAGCATTGCTGTTGACACTCCTTGAAAAACTATTTCTCCAGGCTCTGTGCTGCTACTCTCCTCTAATTGTCTTTATTTATTTCCCTAATGCCTCCTACTCAGTCCTCTTCATAGATTCATCATCATCATCCCTGCCCTAAGGGGTGTTGATTGTTATTTCTCTAAACAAATTCTCTCTTGTTGTCATCTTTTGCTATCTGATGGTTTTAACAACCACCTATCTATGGACTGAATCTTTAGACACCTATCCATCTAGATAGATACATATAGATGGTATAGATAGATGATATAGATATAGAGATAGACAAATTGCATAAAAATTCATCTCTTTTTGAAGCCCTCAGGTAGAGTTAATGCTCCCTTTGTGTAGGCACACAGGCTGTATCAAGCCTTGGACAAAGCTCTCAAGTGAGCTGTACAGACACCAGCAGCGGGAGCTAGCTAGAGTTCCTCAAATAAATAAAGCCTGTGATACCTGGGCAGAGAACCAGCATCATGGCTCACAACCACAAGAATCTATTTTTTGTGTATACAGATCTGTGAGTCAACTAATGTTTGGCTGATGGAGTGTGGGCTCAGCTGGAAGTGGGAAGCTGCTATCTGCTGGCCTTGGCTCCAAGCTGTAGGTTAGATTCCAGTCTCTTATTTTCTGGTAGAGTCCCAGGTGGATGGGTCTGGGTTCAGGGGAAGTATTTTCACAACAGATCACCAGGGAACAGGCACTAAGCTGTACAAGCCACTGATAGACACTGCTCTATATCACATCCAAACTCAGCATCCATGAGATAGTGACAAGGAACAGTTCACCCACTATGGCAATAATACCAAACTGTAGTCAGCATTGTATGATTTTTAAACATGACCTGAAATGTTTCCTTGTTTCTAATTACCATATTTTGCCATGTTTAACACACATCCACATTTTTGGCTGAAACTTTTAGGGAAAAAGACAGTTTGTTTTAATTTTTAATCCAATTATTTATTTATTTATGTTTAGATATTTGTTTTTGTATTATAAAGGTTATTATTTTTCATACAGATATTGTTATTGCTTTTTAGAGTTACACTTTTAACCCATAAGCATAAATAAAAGAAAAACATTTATATAGATATGGAATTAGTACTACCTATGTGTAATGTGCATCCTTATGTTTCCCTTAAAAATTCAGGCAAAAAATATGCATTATACATGACAAAATATGGTATTACTAGCATTATTATATTACTCAGGTTAGGCTAAAGTATGTGAAGTGAATCCAAAATCTTAGTGGCCCACAAAAATAAGTGTTTCATTCCTCAACAAATGTTTACATGAGTCAGTTATGACTCTTCTCATAACACCTTCATTTGGTGAACCTGTCTTAGCAAGCAGTTCCCATCAGTAACACTCCAGTCTTCTGACAAAGAGAAGGGAGACATGGTGAATCTCAAATTCACCCATAAAGCTTTACCTTGAAAATGTTATGCATTACTTCTATCAACATTTCATTACTCAGAGCACAAGCCATACAGCTTCAAAACTCAAAGGGCAGGCATGTATAATTGTCTTTTGAGGAAATGAAGTAATTGTGAACAATACCATCTATCATACTTCCCTGAATTCATGCATGAATCACATTTGCAAACTTGATTCTTTTTTATTGTGACACAATCAAAATGCATTGAACATTATCTTTGAATTTGAGAATATATAAAAAATGATAACCTAGGTGTTTGTGGAGTTAAACTTCCAAAAAAAAAAGAGACAGGCAAGTTTGTTTGCAGCAATCTCCTGTTAAGTACAGTTCTATAAACAGGATCTTGGTTAGCAAACCAGATCCAGCAATACATCAAAAAGATTATATACCGTCATCAAGTGGGATTCATCTCAGGAATGCAAGGATGGTACAGTAGTCATAAATCAATAAATGTAATACACCACATAAATAATACAAAAGACAAAAACCACATGATCATGTCAATAGTTGCTGAAAAAGAATTTGATAAAGTGCAACACCTATTTATGATAACAACATTCAGCAAAGTAGGAATAGAGGGAGTATACCTCAATATAATAAAGACCATATATGAGAAACCTGCAGCCAACATCATATTCAACAGGCAAAAACTAAAATCTTTCCCCCTAAGATCAAGCACAAGACAAGGGTGTCCATTTTGACCACTTCTATTCAACACACTATTGGAAGTTCTAACCACATCAATCACAGAAGAAAAAGAAATAAAAGTCATTCAAATTGGAAAGGAGGAAGTGAAGCTGTCCCTGTATGCAGATGACATGATAGTATACATAGAAAACCCTATAGACTCCATCAAAAAACTACTTGATCTAATAAATGAAGTTGGCAAAATGGCAGGACACAAAGTCAATATTCAGAAATAGAAGGCATTTTTGTACACAAATAATGAAATATCAGAAACAGAAATAAGGAAAAAATCCCCTTTGCTGTAGCGACAAGAAAAATAAAGTACCTAGGAGTAAACCTAACCAAGGAAGTAAAAGACCTGTACTTGGAAAACTATATATCACTTAAGAAAGAAATTAAGGAAGACACAAATAGATGGAAGAATATACCGTGTTCATGGATTGGACAAATTAACATCAGTGAAATGTCCATACTACCCAAAGCAATCTATACATTCAATGCAATCCCTATCAAAATACCACTGACATATGCCAGAGACATAGAATAAATATTTCAAATATTTATGTGGAAATGTAAATGACCCTAATAGCCTCAGCAATTTTGACAAAGAAGAACAAAGTAAGAGTAATCACAATACCTGATATCAAACTATATTACAAGGACACTTTAATCAAAAGAGTCTGGTACTGGCATAAGAACAGACACATGGACCAATGGAACAGAATAGAGAGCCCATAAATAAACCCATGTCCTTACAATCAGTTAATATTTGACAAAAGGGAAGGAACATAAAATAGAGTAAAAATAGCCTCTTTAATAAATGGTGTTGGGACATCTGGACACCTACATGCAAAAAAATGAAACTGGACCACCGACTTACCATGCACAAAAATAAACTCAAAATGGATAAAAGACTTAAATATAAGTCATACACCATAAAATTCCTAGAGGAAAACATAGGCAGGAAAATTCTAGATATCCCACACAGTGATGTTTTTTGCGGATAAATTCCCTAGGGTAGTGGATATAAAGGAAAGAATAAACAAAGGGGACTACATCAAACTAAAAAGCTTTTGCACAGCTAAAATTAACATCAACAAAATGGAAAGGGAACAAACATATGGAAAAATATGCTTTCCTATGATACCTCAGGTAAGGGTTTAACCTACAAAATATATAAAGAACTCATATGACTTCACACCAGTAAGACAAACAATCCAACTAAAAAATGGGCAAAGGACCTGAACAGACACTTCTCCAAGGAGGGCATGCAGAGGGCCCAGACATATATATGAAAGGTTGCTCAGCATCACTAGCTTTCAGAGAGATGCAAATTAAAACCACAGTGAGATACAACTTCACACTGGTCAGAAGGGCCATCATTAACAAATCAACAAACAAGTGCTGGTGAAGCTATGGGGAAAAGGGAACCCTAGTACACTGTCAGTGGAAATGCAGACTGGTGCAGCCACTGTGGAAAACAGTATAGAATTTCCTCAGGAAACTAAAGATAGATCTGCCTTTCAATCCAGTGATCCCATTGCTGGGAGTATAGCCTAAGAATCCTGAAACACTGTTTCAAATGAATCTATGCACCCCAATATTCATAGAAGTGTTGTTTACAGTAGCCAAGTGCTGGAAATAGCTTAAGTGTCCATCAGTGAATAAGTGGATCAAAAACTATGGTACATTTACACAATGGAACACAACACAGCAGAAAGAAAGAAGGAACTCCTATCCTTTGTGACAGCATGGCTGGAACTGGAGAGCATTATGCTTCATGAAAAATGCCAGGTGGTGAAAGGCAAATACCATATGATCTCACTGGTAAATGGACCCTAGTCAACAAAAGAAACTAATGAGCAAATAGAACCAGAGACAAGGTAATAAAGAACAAACTGACAGTGACCAGAGGGGTGGAGGAAGGGGGGTAATGGGGAAAGAAGGGGAAGGGGCAAGCAAAGCAACATGAACAGAGGACACATTAGCATGGACACTGGGGGAGATTGAGTATGGGAGTGGGGTGAGAATTGGTCGGGGCAAGCTATGGAGGAAAAAGGCAGGGCAGCTGTTACTGAACAACAATAAATTAAAAATAAAGGAAAGCAGGATCTTAAAGAGATATTTGTACATCCATGTTCATAGTAGCAATATTCACAATAGCCAAAAAGTGGAAGAAACCAAAGTGTCCATCAATTGATGAATGGGTAAACAAAATGTGATCTATATGTACAGTGGAATATTATTTACTCTTAAAAATGAAGGAAATTCTTATGTAAGCATGACATATATGAACCTTTGAGACACTTCGCTGAGTAAAGCAAGCTAGACCCCAAAAGACAAACACTATATGGTCCAAGTTATTGTTTAATATGATACCATTTATACAAAGGAATTAGAATAGTCAAATTCACAGAAATAGAAAGTAGAATAGTTGGTGCCAGATGCTGTAGTGGGGATGGTGGAGGGTGGTAATGGGTAGTTGTGGTTTAATGGGAATGGAGTTTGAGATGATGAAAAATTCTGGAAGTGAATTGTGGTTGTAACTGGAAACTTATGTGAATGTATGTAGTTCCACTGAATTTTACACTTAAAAGTTGTTAAAATTGTAACTTTATTGTATATATGTTATACCACAATTAAAATAAATTAAAATAAAAATAATAAAATTCTTTATGGATGATTCTGCAGAGAACTAGAAATGACATAAAATAATTGTATTAAAAATACCAGAGCTTAAAAAATAACAGTAAGTAAATTAATTAATAAAATTAGCAGCATATTAAAGACACCTAGAGAACATTTTAAGCCTGAAGTACAGAGAGAAAGGTGTCAGAAAATGACAAAACAAGATAGTGCAGATAAGGGATTATCTACCTTGTTTATGAAAGGCATATTTTATACAAAGCCGCAAACATAACAACCTCTACAAACTCCAAACAGGGGAATAAAAAGGAAACCACCCAAGATTATCCTCATAAAACTGCTGTAAACCAAACACAGACAAAATCTTACACATATCCAGATAAAAAGTTATTAACTTCAAAGTAACAATATTATAATGAAATCTGACATCTCAATGACTGCAATACAAGCCAGAAAACAATGGGGTGATATTTTCAACATGTTAACAAAATTATGTCAACATAGAATTCTATAAGAAAATGTATTCTTTGCCAGTGAAGATAAATAAAGACATTTTTTGGACAAGCAAAAATGTAGACAACTGTTTATGAGCAGACATGCATTAAAACAACATTAATGGATATTCTTCAAGTAGGAAGAAAATGACCCAGGATGGAAGGAAGGTGATAATGGAAGTCCTAGATACAGCAATCAGACAAGAAAACACGTAAATAAAAGGCATCCAAAATGGAAAGGAAGAAGTAAAACTGTCTTTATTTGCAGATGACATGATTCTGTAGAGAACACCAAAGATTCCACCAAGAAGCCACTAGAACTGATAAATGAATTCAGCAAAGTAGCAGGATACAAATTAATATCCAGAAATCAGTTGCATTTTTATATGCCAATAATGAAGTAACAGAAAGGGAAACTATGAAAACAATCCCATTACAATTGCTTCAAAAAATTAGATACCTAGGAATAAACAACCAAGGATGCAAAAGACCTGTACTTGAAAAATTATAAGACACTGAATAAATAAATTGAAGAAGATACAAATAAGTGGAAGTACACACCATGTTCATGGATAGGATGAATTAACATCATTAAAATGCCCATACTATACAAAGCATTCTATGGATTAATTCAATTTATGGATTAAGGTGGGATTAATGAATTAATAGAAATTTAATTAATCTCCCCATAGATTGAATTCAATTTCTATCAAGATTCTAATGACATATTTCACAGAACTAGAACAAATATTTCAAAAATATATATGGAACCACAAATGGCCCTATGTATCAATAGCAATCCTGAGAAAGAAGAGTAAAGTTGGAGGAATCATGCTACCTAATAGCAGACTATACTATAAGCCCATAGTAATAAAAACAGCATGGCAAAACCATGCATAGACTTATGGAACAGAATAGAGAGCCCCAAAATAAACCCACAACTTTATAGTCAATTAATATTTGACAGAGGAAGCAAGCACATACAATAAACTAAAGATAGTTTATGCAATAAATGGTGTTGAGAAAATTGGACAGATATATGCAGAAAAATTAAACTAGACCACCTTCTTACACCACACACAAGAATAAATTCAAAACGGATTAAAGATTTACATGTTACACCTGAAACCATAAAAGTCCTAGAAGAAAATATGCACAGCAAACTCTCAGACATTGCTCATAGCAATATTTTATCAGATATATCTCTCCAGGCAGGGAAGCATTAAAAAAAATAGATAGGACTACATCAAACTAAAAACTTTTTGCACAGAAAAGGAAGCCATCTGCAAAATAAAAAGGCAGCCACAGAATGAGAGAACATTTTTACCAATACATCTGATAAGGGATTAATATCCAAAATTTATAAAGAACTTACAAAACTCAACACCAAAAAAACAAACAACCCAATTAAAAATGGGCAAAGGACCTGAATAGACACTTCTGCAATGAGGACATACAGATGGTCTATAGACATATGAAAAGACACTCATCATCAATCATCAGAGAAATGCAAATTAAAACTACAATGAGATATCATCTCACACCTGTCAGAATGGCTATCTGCAATAAATGAACAAACAACAAGTGCTGGAGAGAAAATGAAGAAAAGGGAACCCTTTGGCACTGTTGGTAAGAATGCAGATTGGTAAGCCACTATGGAAAGCAGTATGGAGATACATCAAAAAATTAAAAATGGAATTTCCCTTTGACCCAGCAATCCCACTCCTGGGAATATAGCTGAAAGAACCCGAGACATTAACTTGAAAGAACCCCTGTGTTCATTACAGCATTATTTATAATCACCAAGATATGAAAAGAGCTCAAATGTCCATCAGTAAATGAGTAAATAAAACAATGGGATATTTATACAATGAAAAACTACTTGGCTATAAAAAAGAAGAAAATGTTACTGTTTGTGACAATATGGATGGATCGAGAAAGACAAATACCATATGATTCCACTCATATGTGGAATCTAATGAAGAGACCGAACTAACAAGGAAAGCACAAACAGACTCATAGATGGAGAGCAGGCTGACAGCTAAGGTGGGGAGGGGAGTTTAGAGGGTGGAGGGATTGAGGACAAAAAGGAAAAGGACCCGTGGACATCAACAACTATATGGTGATTAAACTTAAAGGGACAGGTGAAGTTAAATTATCAAATAGGAGAGGGGATTAGAATATGTTACAATTAAGACAAGACAAAGTTTGGGTATAAAATGAAACAAAAATGCTTAGAAAAGACACAACATTATACAGAAAAATGTTAAAAAATAATTGTATAAAAATAATCACTATCCCCCAAATACATATTTATGTATAAATATATATATTTAAATGTATATATATATATAACTACATTAATATCAAACACAATAGACTTCTTTATGGAAAGATGCAAAGAGGGGAAAGGGAGGGGCATAATGTGGGAAAGAAGGGGAAGGTTCAAGTTAAGGAATATGTATATAAAGGACCCATGGATGAGGACAATGGAGGAGATTGTGGGATGGTGTTGGACAGGGCACTGTAGAGCAATGGGGGAAAATGAAGAAAATTATAATTGAACAATAATAATTTTTTTAATCAGGGTAAAAGACTTAATTTCCCAGGTAAAAGTTTTCCCCTTAAAAATAGTTTTAATACCAAAATTCAGATGTATATGCAATAGATGAATAGTGGCATGTAGGTGACTTACAGAACAAAGAACCAAAATTCAATATGGATGTAAAATATTTAAACAACATAATGAACTAATATTGCCTCATTAGGCTTAAAGAATACTGCACATTTTTCTCAAGCACACAATGGGTATTTACCAAAACTGATCATAGGCTGGTGCACATATTAAGTCTTAAAAAATATCAAATGATTTAATTCACACAGAGGATAGTTTTTATACACAGTGGAATCAAACTATATGATGACAATAAAAACACTTAAAATTCTGATATATTTGAAGATTAAGTAATACTTTTTTGGATAAATTTTAGGTCAAAGAATAAGTCATTACATAGCACATGTGTATAAATGACAGTGTCAGTATATTTTGAAGTAAATGAAAGTAAGATATATGCTGTCAATGAAACTGAAACTGAGATTTTGGGAAAATTAAATTTTAAATACATATGTTAGTAAAAAGTGTAGCATATAAGTAGATATGTCAACATTGACTTCAAGAAGCTGCAGAACACAGCAAATTAAACCCATAGTAATTACTAAATTTATGGAAGAGAAAAACAAACATATTTCATCCAAATAATGCATAAAAACATTTGAGGAAATGAAGTATCAATTTGTGATAAAACCCTATTAGGAAATCAGATGATGGAAACAGAGCTCTTTGCTGTGATAGATTATCTAAAAAATATTAGCAACTATACCAGTTAATAGTGAAAACCTGAACAAATTTCCTGTAAGATGAGAAACAAGACAAAGATGGATTGAATTGATTCACGGACACACAAAAAAGCATTGTTTCAGAGTTCTGAGTCTGTAGTAAGGCAAGGAAAGTATAGTAAATAAATATAGATTATAAAGGATTAAAGAAAACCAACATTATTCATGGATGTCATGTTTGTTTTTGGAGAAAATCCAAATGTGTTTCAAGATAAGCAGTTAGAATTAAGCAAATTTTGCAATGATACTGAATATAAGTGGAATATAAAAAAATTTGGTAAGTTCCAGCATAAAACAATTTTTAAACAAATTTTGGAAAATAAAACATTTAAACACTACCATTTACAATGATACCCAAAGCTCCAAGAGATTATAAATAAATTTAATGAAAGATGTGTGAGAAAAAGCAAAATCTATCATTGAGACCACTGAAGACGTTCATTAAAAGAAGTGATTAATATTCCACATGCATGTTTTGAAAGAGTATATTGTACAAATGGCATCTCACAAAATTAAGTGTAGATTTAATGAAATCTCTGTCAATATACATGGTGTATATGTGTGTGTTTGTGGTAACTGATAATTTTATTTAACAAACATATAGAAATGTATAAGAGCAATATATCAAAGAAAAACATGACAGGGGAAACTCACAAAATATCAAGGTCTTTTAAAGCCACATTGATTAAGATGGTGCAAAATTAACATGGGGATACCAAGTTAGAACAGTGGACTAGAATATGAAATACTAAAAATAACTAAATAGCTAACTAAACAAAGAAAGAAAAACTGATATTTAATTTATGACAGAGTTTAGACTCAATGCAATAGCAAAACAAAAAGTTTGTTTTCAGTAATTAGTGCTTAGTTAATTAGAAAAAGAAGGGCAAAAAAAAGAAAGAATTTGACTACTACTTTACAACATACTCCCAAAATAATTACAAATGGATAGTTGAATAAAGTGTGAAAGATAAACATTAAACTTTTTTGGTAAATGTTCAGGTAGTAAATAAATCTGTCTCTGCCTGCCATAAGATCTGTTGCAACTGCCCACCTATATGTTTGCAGAGAGAAAGCAGCTATAGACAGTATTTAGAGATGAGCATGGCTGGATTTGACCTGCAGGCCATGATAATGGAAAATGTATTCATGACTTAGTTTTAAGAAAAATTAATTGAAAATGAAACAAAAAAACTTAACCTTAATAAAAAGATAAAAAATATTGAATACATTTAAATGTAAAATCTCTGTATCAGCCCTGGCTGGCATAGCTCAGTGGATTGAGCATGGGCTGCAAACTAAAGGGTTGCCGGTTCGATTCCCAGTCAGGACACATGCCTGGGTTGTGGGGCAGGTCTGCAGTGGGGGCCACGTGAGAGGCAACCACACATTGATGTTTCTCTCTCTCTCTTTCTCCCTCCCTTCCCCTCTCTAAAAATAAATAAACAAAATCTAAAAAAAAGAATCTCTGCATCAAATGACATCATTTGTTACATATATAGTATACATAAATAGATGTATGCATTTTATATACTTTTGTATATAGTATATACATTCATATATATGTATCTATGTATATGTGTATATATAGTATATACATACTAAAATGTGTGTTTAGGAAAGTTTATGGCAATGTTGTTTTTATTAGCAACATCCCTAAAACAGATATAGAACTGAAAAGGAATACATAATGCTATATAAACATGAGAGAATTAAATATGAGAGAATTAATAATAAATATTAAGGTTGAGTAAAAGAACACCA
Source organism: Anoura caudifer (assembly GCA_004027475.1). Taxonomy (NCBI): domain Eukaryota; kingdom Metazoa; phylum Chordata; class Mammalia; order Chiroptera; family Phyllostomidae; genus Anoura; species Anoura caudifer. The sequence goes on from PVKU01001964.1 coordinate 181,221, forward strand.
AACAAAAATATACATGATATGATTTTAAAACAGTCCAAATTAATCACTAATTAATTTTGAAAGAAAGTTGGAGTTATGATGGGGGAGAAAATTTGTGGTGTCCCATACACTATTTATTGACCAGTATGCTGTTTTTTTACTCTGTAATAATCCCTTTAGCAGTATATCCTGATTTGCACATTTTTCTCTATTTGCAATAAATGACATCTTATTCTTTGAGAGGAATGAATATATATCATCTTTTCCCCAATGTTCCTTACAGTTAAAATATCCAACTACTTTATCTTTGAGGCTACATTTTGCAGTGGTTCAGAGCACAGTCTCTGAAGACAGAATTCCCAGGTTCAAATTCTGGCTCAGCTTTGTACTAACAACATTACCTTGGGCAAGTGAATTGATTTTTTGTGCTTCAGTTTCCTTAACTGAAGTGAAAAAGATAGTGTCATGATTTTTATTGAGAACTGCATGCAATACTATATGGTCATTATATAGAGCAGGGCATAGAAGAAGGTCCTATGTTTGAGTAGATTTTTCTGTGTTTCAATTCTTAAACATTTTATTCTTACCAGGTTATAATCTTGAACACATTCAAATATCATCAGTTCTCATAGCTTTGTCATTATAGGAACTTTATCCAGTAGTCATTATCTAAATGTGGTAATTATTGAAACAATGAAAATTTTAAAGAATTGATGAAACTTGCTATTTTATAATTTCCAATATTATCAAAGTATATTTGCATAAACATATATGTTTTATTATTCCATTTTTGTTCTATAAATCCCTAACATAAATTGGATTCAAAATTAAGAGAAGCTCATTTTCTACCCACTCCCCCTTTTTTTTGTGGGAGTAGTAACTGATTCTGTTCAGTCAGCAGCACACGGGAAAAAGAGGTCACAAGAAGCCTGCCAGCTTGCTCTCCAGTTGGACGTCCCATAAATGAGTCATCCAGTGGCAGTGAGCAGCAAGCTTTGCTTGGCAAAGTGCAGATTTCTTCCCTTGGGTCACTCTGATCTTGTTGAAGGAAGCTTGGAGAATATTCTCTTTTATTTAACATGGAAAAGGGTGCTTCACTTTTTTGACATTGGTGAACAAATGATAAATAATCAACTTGGCTAGTGAACTAATGGCATTAGTAGTAAAACTATAAGGATACTGGGGCAGTCAACCAAGCAATTTAGACCCTAGCAACTCGTATTGATTTACTGTAATAACACTCCAGATGACCATTCAGCCTCGTTTGTTGGGTGTGCTCTAGAGCATCTTAAAAGTATTTTGGTGACCTACAACAAGAGCAAACAAAACAGTGCCTGGCTATCAACAAATCAATAGAAGAAACACTCTGGGTATTCTGATAGAAGAGGAGGTGGCAAGGATGGTAGGAAGAAAGAGGTGTATCTACAAAACTGACTCAATTCGGAATACCCCAACCCAGACTTGGAAAATCAGTAATAAGCAGATGAAAGAATAAGAAATATAAGAAGCAAATGTAAGCAAATATACGAAGCAAATCTTCTTCACCATTTTACCTAGGATCAGCCTTGGCTTTGTGCCTAAGCCTTTTTAGAAAGATATGAAGCATTAAAATTACTAATTATAAGCACACTTCAAACCATTCCATAAGGTCTTTATGATTACACAAATGCAGACAAACTTTCTAATTGCTGCGATGGGATCCTGTGGTGTCAAATATTGTATTAAACTACGGTACTCGCATTTTAGTTACTTATGCAAAAACCACATCTGCAATTGATAGAAATATTTATCAGTGTGCTCAATAAAATGAAAAAGCACTGAAGCAAGTAATAACATTTAAAACAAATAGGAAAGCCCAAATGAAAATGAAGCATTTGAATAATTACACAGTGTGTAGCTCAGAATAAATGATATCAAAGTCCACTTGTGTTTCAAATCAATAACACTGAAATGTGACAGAATCTTGATGATACTGTATGGTAAAAATTAATCCATAAAAATATACTTGTAAAACATTTCCAGACAATGGGATTTTTGCAATTTTTTAGCATGAAACAACTGGCTCCTGGAAATGATTAATTTTTTCACAGTTTACTAATACATATAACTCAGACATTTTGGATTAAGGTTCCAGTGTTTCATGTTTGTTTCTTAAAGACTGGAGGGACTTATAAGTTTACATCGATTTTGGTAGCCTGCTAAAGATATTTTCAGAGGGTCTTGAAGTCGGATACATGCTCAGATGTTCTGTGAATCTGTTTTGTTGAGTTAAGAATGTTTACAATCTGCCTGGCTGGTGTGGCACAGTGGATTGAGTGCCAGCCTGTGAACCAAAGGGTTGCTGGTTCAATTCTGTCAGGGCACATGCTTGGGTTGCAGGCTAGGTCCCCAGTTGGGGGCATGTGAGAGGCAACTACACATTGATATTTCTTTTCCTCTCTTTCTCCTTCCCTTTCTCTAAAAATTAAAAAAAAAATGATGTTCACAACCTTATATGGGTTCTCTTCTTGGTTGTGCATCTTGAAGTGCTTCCAGCAACTCCAGGCTAGCTATTTCTAGCATCCTGAGTAAGGTGTACAACATGATGTTTACACATTGTAAAATGATCACCACAATCAAGCTCATTAATACTTCCATCATCACCCACAGTTACCTTTTGGTGCATGTGTGTGGTGAGAACATTTAAGATCTCTCTCAGAGAGTTTCAAGTACAAAATACAGTATATCAACTGCAGTCACCATGCTGTGCTTTGGATCCCCAGAACTTACTCATAACTAGAAGTGTATGTTCTTTAACCAACCTCTCCCGTTTCTCCCCACCGAGTCCCCAGTAACAACCAACTCCACTGTTTCTATGAGTTCGGTTTTCAAATCCTTATATAAGTGGTCATACAGTATTTGTCTTTCTCTGACTCATCTCACTCAGCATAATGCTTTCAAGGTCATTCATATTGTCACAAATGGCAGGATTTGTTTTTCATAACTCAATAGTGCTCCATTATACATAACATTTTCTTTATCCCTTTATCTGTTGAGGAACTCTTCTTACGTTGTCCCCGTACCTTGACTGTAGTGAATAATGCTAAAACAAACATGGGGTACAGGTATTTTCTTTGAGATACTGATTTCAGGGTTTTTTAGATAAATACTTGAAAGTGGGATTGCTGGGTCGTATGGTAGTTCTATTTTTATTTTTTTGAGGAACCTCCATACTGTTTTCCATAGTGACTGCTCCAATTTACAGTCTTACCAAGTGTTCAAGTGTTCTCTTTTTTCCACATCCTCGCCAACACTTGTTATCTCTTGCCTTTTTGATGATGGACATTCTAACATTTGTCAGATGACATCTCATTGTGGCTTTGGTTTTCATTTCTCTGATGATTAGTGATGTTGGGCACCTTTTCGTGTAAGTCTTATGACTGACACTCCATTGGTAATTTTCCCATCACACTGATTTTTTTCACATTGTGCTTTCTTAATTACATCAAGGATCCTTAACATCTGTAAGAGCCCTCAGTAAGTCAACAAGTCCATCATCTTGTATTTGAACATGGAAGTTATTCCCATTTCTCAGTTGAAGCCCTTGAGACCCAGGGAAGTCTCTGGTGTCTCCTGGTCACACAGCCAGGTTCTGATGGTAAGGATTCCAGCATCTGAGCCCTTTAGGACAGAAGCCATTTGAATTGTGATATGGGCAGGATAAAAGATAGGACTGTGGAAGACATAGTCTGGTGATCATAAGTCAAGAATGTGTATGAATTAGTCTGCTGGGCTGCCATAGCAAAGTACCACAAAGTGGGTAAAGCAACAGAACTTTGTTATCTCAGGTTCTGTAAGCTAGAAATTCAAGACTTTAGTGGGGTTGGTTTCTTCAGAAGTCTGCCAGGGCAAATCTGTTCTAGGCCTCTTTCCTAGTGTCCGGTGTTGGCTGCAAATTTCAGCTCCTTAGCTTGTAGGCGCTTCTCTCTGATAACACGGCTTCACCTGATGTTTTCCCCTTGTCTCTGTCTGTGTCCAAATCTCCTTTTTTACAAGGCATATTGAATTAGGGACTAACCTAGTAACCTCATCTTAACTTGAAATCTCTTGAAAGACCGCATTTCCTGATTAGGCCTGAGGGGAAGGATGCCAACATATTCTTTTTTCAATTACAGTTTACATTCAGTATTATTCTTTGTTAGTTTCAGATGCACAGCATCGTTAGAAAATCATGTTCCTTTAGAATGTTCCCCCAGATGTTTTCAGTACTCACCTGGCCCCATACATAGTTATCACAGTATTATAGACTGTATTCTCTATGTTGTAATCTATATCTCTGTGATTATTCTGTAATTACCAATTTGCATATCTTAATCCCTTCACCTTTCTCATCCAGGCCCCCAATCTCCCTCGCCTCTGACAACTCTCAAGTCTGTTCGCTGTATCTATGAGTCTATTTCTATTTTGTTTGCTTATTTTGTTCTTTAGATCTTTTTAAAAGGATACATTTCCACCCATCAGAGTATCTCACTTCCAACTCTATTCCCTAAAACTCTGGAGTTCAATGTATACTTACAAGTGTTCTTTAACGCAACAAAGGGGATCTGCAGTTTGGCATTTGCAAGGAAGAAAAAGCTTGGATTGCGAACACAGACACAGGATAAGCACACACACAGTAAACAACGTGGAAGCTCTGGAGATACCACCTGTAATTTGGTTTTCAGTTCTCAGCTTTTTTTGCCGGTCCCCAGCTCTCTGTGTGGCTGTGTTCAGCCCTTTCCTTGCTCAGGCTACATGGCACCTTCATTCAGCACAGCAGCCCTTGCATCCCTCTCTGCCCGCCAGCCCTGGCTGGCACCCAGCAAACGAAGCTCAGCTCTGCAGCACGCTCTGACTCTGGTTTCCAGGTGTCTTTAACTGTCCTCTTGGGACAGAGGAGAAGCAGTAGTCAAAAAAATAAATAAACAAATAATTTCTTAGGGGCCAAAGGGCATTATATCTGAGCAAGAACTAACTAGTCAAGAAAAGGAAAGAAGATCTTAAATATCCAGAGTTGGGAATTATTTAAAATGTGAGGAAACTGCATGCATTCTGGGGGTATTGTAAATGCAGGAGTGATTTTTCTCTAAGTCTCAGAGATGTTTATTCAGTCACTAGAATCTAGTGGTATCCAGTGGTAAAACCTATGCAGAAAGGTTTTATTATTTACATAGCCATGCAGGATGATCTTGGGAATGAAGTAAATGTATGCAAAGCACATATATGCCCGCATGGAGTTTGGGCTATAATTAGTAACCGCACAGAACATATCAGTTATACCAAGACAAAAATTTAAATGCCAGTTAGTATTACACAGACTCTATGTTTTAGGGTATTTTCCAGGGTAGGTTGGTGATGGCAGAAATGAGCCTCATCAGCGCTTTGATCAATGGGTAGATTTTGAGGACAGTAAGAAAGAAGGTTCCACATGGGAGAAGAGAGGAGGGTCTAACTTTAGAATTTTAATATCTCAGCTTTTTCAAGTCCTTGTCTGACTGTAGCAGGAATCAACACACACAAAATCTATTCTCTGTTCTACTGGTATATGGGATTTTTTTTCCTTAACATGCCAAGGAAGAATTATGTCCTGGTTTCAGTTGGTACCCCCACCTTGGCCAGGTGTTGCAGCCTACGTCAATATACATTTTCAGTTGGAAGAATCAGGTATGTGCTCCAGCACGGGATACACGGGGCATGTTACTGCTCTGCTCAAGTTACCAGGCTGTGTGACCTCGAGCAATTAGCTTTAGAGACTTTATCTCCAATGCCGTCAGCACTACATTCACACTTGCCAAGGTAAATTCGTGGGGCTTCTCAAATAAGAGCAGACCACTTCCAACCCATATCACAGATGTCACATTGCAGATTTGCTTTGATTCCCTTGAGTGATATGTTGGGATATTGGATAGACAAATGCATTGGTATTTTAGATTTAAAAACTCTTAGTTGGAATTTAAAAAACAAAGTAAGTCTTCCTCATTTTCTTGTAGTCAATAAATTTTAAATATTATTAATGTTAAGAATTGGAAAGATTTATGCTAAGTGAAATAAGCCAGGTGGCGAAAGACAAATACCATGTGACCTCACCTATAAGTGGAAGCTAATCAACAAAACAAACCAGCAAATATAACCAGAGACAATAAAATAAAGAAAAAACTGAAAGTAACCAGAAGGGAGAAGGGAGAGGGATAATGCGGGAAAGTAGGGGAAGGGTCATTAAGGAGCATATATAAAGGACACATGGACAAAGTCAATGACACGTAGGGTCATAGGTGGGGGGATGAAGACAACTGTACTTGAACAACAATAAAAAGTAAATTAATAATTAAAATGATAAAATAGTAAAAGAAAAGAATCACTTATCTGCAATTCCAAAATTTAAGTATTTCTAAAAACTATAAGTTTTTACTTTTTGTAATTTGGAATCCAAACATTTGTAGAGATAAAACTAAACTTGACCTGATGTGAGACTATTTATACTCCTTTTTCCTTTAATCTTACTTTCTGTGATTATTCATATATTCCACTGCCAATATAATATGTGTTTGATCATGTGATGCTACTTTATACTGAGGTGATACGTTATATATAGTCTCTGCCCATCACTGTTTTTCTAAAATTCTGACAATTCTGAATGCCAAAGCGTAATATATGGCCTACAAAACTTTTAGATAATGAATTGTGAAACACTGAAACTGTCTTATACTTCTTGAAGCAATATACATTTTAGCACAGATAATACTAGTAAATTATAAAACACGAACCTGAAAATAGTCAGATTCTGACCCAGCAAAGGTTAAGGCACCTAGAAAATTGTGGAGAAAATTTTAGCAATGACTCTGCTTACCTGTCTTAAGACTCCATTTTCCATTAAAACTGTATAGTTTTTGTGAAAATAAGCTGTCACACTCATAGCGATTTTTACCTACAGGTAACAAGATGGATGCTAATGTGATATAATAATAGAAACTTACTTGGATGTACATTACATATGGTCACACCCCAGGGAATTTAAGGAAATTAATCATTCTTGCACTTTGTCTCAAAATGTTGTCCAAGAAGTTTTGTTAGGTTGGTGACAGAAGAGTGGAAACTGTCTTGCAGAACTAGCAATCACTTGGAGCTTAGCCCACTTCTCAGAGTGAACCACTGTGCTTGCATGATCAGCTTCACGAGTACGATAGAAGGGCTCATCCACTTTACTCATAATTTATTAAAGGGTTAGTTAGTTTAGTTAAAGTAAAAAATAAAAAAATACACAAAGATTGGAAAAGAAAGATATGATTTTATTGACTAAAAGCCCTGAAGATTTTACAGATACATTGGCAGAATTAATGAAATTTTAGTATCATTCTTGTATAGAAGTTTAATTTTCAAAGTTAATAGTGTCCATGAACAAAGCATCTTTATAACCTCATCAAACAAAAATAACATTTTAAAATTTATCATTTATAATAGCATAAAAATATGAGGAACTTTTGCAATGTAATAGAATATATATATTCACTATTATTGAAAGTTGTTAAAAATAATCATTGAATGAAAAGGCCAATGCTTATGGACAGAAGACTCAAAAATAAATGTACATAAGCTATTTTAAAATTGATCTGTGAGTTCAGCTCAATTCCAAACAAATATTAAGTATATTTCAGAGAATTTTTTATAATGGTATATAAAAGATTCTTACTTAGGCTGACATATAAAAACACTGTAGAAGGGGTGGCTTAAACAGCAGTCATTTATTTCTTATAGTTCAGGAGGCTGGAAATCTGAACTTAAGATGTCACCATGGTCAGGTTTTGGTAATCTGGTTACCGTACGGTAACCAGGTTTGCATATGGTGCTTTCTCACTGTGTCTTCACGTAGTGGAGAGAGAGAGAGATCTCTGGAGTCTTATGTTCTTCTTATAAAAACACTAGTTCTAACAGATTAAGATTACACCCTTTTGACTTCATTTAACCTAATTACCACCTAAAAGCACTGTCTCCAAATATACTTTCTTTGGGCATGAGAGCTTCAACCTTCAAATTTTGGGAGGACACAATTTGGTCTATAGCATTATCAATGAAAGCCAGTGTGTGTGTGTGTGTGTGTGTGTGTGTGTGTGTGAGAGAGAGAGAGAGAGAGAGAGAGATACAATAATTTACCTTACAACATTATGGTGAAAATTATGGAAAAAAATTAAACAATCTAACAAAAGTAAGATACTCAATAAATATTACCTGATTTCTCCTTTTATGCATCTAGAAATTATTTTGTTTTTGTTTTACATAAAAAGCAGTGGGGCATTACATACATTCATGTTAATTTTGTCAAAGAAGACTTACAGATTGCAGGGCAGAAAATGGCAATTATTTAAAAAGAAATATGCATTAACACATTTTTATTCCACTTAATATCCAAGGTTGGCATCAAAAAAGGATGGATTTTTAAAGGAAGGTGACCTTTCTTAAAGAAAATATTATTTAATTCCAGTGTCACAAATCACATTGCAAAGTATTGGTAAACTCCAAAGCAATGCTAAGTAAAAGTTTTGAATGATTCCTTTATATTTAAGAAAGTTAAAATTAATAACTATATTGAAATCTTGAATTTTAAATAATATACTTGAAATCTTGAAAATACAGATTAGTAATATCAAAATACTGACATAAAACATGTACAAAATGTTAAAACTTAAAAATTTTACACACACTGAACATTATTTATATGTAAAAATTATATAATTTGAAGAGAGTGCTTCATATTTATATATCATATACATAAATTCTTAATAGTTTAGGAGTAACATTAGTATAATACTTTGCCTAAGACAATGGAAATACCTAAATTTTAAAGCTATGAGCTCTATTAATTGGTTTCATGTTCTGTATTTAGCCAGAATAGCATCTCAAGTGCCTGAAATGATCAGGCTGTGGGCACTCATCAATGAAAACCCAAGATAAGTGCCAAAGTATTTGCATATTTTAGTCATTGCAAAAAGGTTATATAATTTAACACATGCCTTATAGGCAGAATACATAAAGACAAGCCAATGGAAACAATGGATAATGACTTGAATATACAGTTTATAAAAAGAACATTAAAATCGCCTATAAATAAATGAAAAATGTTCAATTTCATCAGTCATCAGCAAAATATAAATTACAACCATGATAAGACATTTCTGCATACATACCAGAAAGGCAGAAGCCAAAAAGACACATGATTAATGAGAGTGTGAAACCAGCAGACCCCCCCTACACTGTTAAAGGGAGCATAAATTTGATTAAACAGTTTGGAAGTCTGTTTAACAATATCTAGTAACACTTAGGTACCCAATATCCCAGACAACCAAAGATGTACATGCAGAAGAAGGCTCAGGACATCACAATATAAATTAGCTCCAAAGTGGCAACTACCAAAATGCCATCAACAGTAGAATGGATAAGTGATTTGTGATAGATCCACAGTATGAAACTGAGAACAAAAAATTTACTTAACCTCATTTACATGAGTGTAAATCTAACAAAACAAAATATTGGAAAAAGCTAAATATTTAAAAAAGAATAACATATGGCTGCATTTATAAATGGATTACAGGAGGCATCACAATCTTGGTGGGGGTTGGTGACTGAATGGAGACACTGGTGTGCTCTGTACTCCACCTGGGGTACGGTTATGCTGGTGTGTTCATTTTATAAATCTTTATCAAGCTGTCTACTTACATGTACAGTTTTCCATATGTATTTTGTACTCACATTTATTTAGAGGGATTATATGCCCTACTGAATTGCTTGTCAAATATCCTTGAAAAATCAAGAAGTATTTTCCACTGAAAAATATCATAGTCAAATGATTGCTTTCTACCCGATTTCTCATAGAGAAAGGGTGTCTCAGTCCCCTAAACACAGGGACCAAAGTGCGTTCCCCTTCTCATCTCATGACAATAATTTGGGTCTGATAAACTGAGATTTTGTAGTTATAAAGAAAAAGTAAAAAAATACAATGAGAATTTTTATTACTATATTTAACTTAATTTCCAAGAAGTCTATCTTGGAAGTTATTACATAGACTGATGATGCTATTAAAACGTCATTGCAAAATCACACACCATCAACAACTGTGTTTTACAATTTAATGCATGCTTTTCTGAAACAGGTGTTTTTGAGGACATCAAGTTATTTCTCAGCAGTATTTTTACAAACTTACTCTTGGTTTCTCATGCATGTTAATGACAAAGAAGAGAGGAAGAGGCTTATAAACCATCGATTTCATCCAGTACAGAGGCCATAGCTCTTTCTTCAAACCCACTTTTCTTAAACATTCTGGCAGTGGTTCTCCCAGTGAGTTTTCTAGCTTTGTTTGGGAGTTCACTTCTCTGGTCATATGGGTTTTCTGTCTGTCCATCTTTTGATCAATTTAGTAAATTAACACAGTGTGTAAATCATTGTCACGTTCCTCAATTTGACAATCCCTCCAAGATAAAAATATCACTCTTACTTTAGACTCCTTCACACTTTCTTAGTATGCCCAGTACAGTAATGTATTGAAAGCCTAAAATATGAAAACAAAGCAACAATATGGTGACTAATTACACGTGTCTAGTTTTCGGTAATGAGTTGTGAAGGGCATTTATTTAACATGCCCCCTCTGAAGCAATAGAACATGATTGCAAATGACACGTGTGACGTCCAGCAGTTTTTTTTCCCCAAAATGTTTGCAGATATTATACTAGGAAGTGGGAACATGGAGGCAAAGTGACAGCTCCCATCACTTAATGAGACATTTATTAAGAAACTAGGATGGATAATAAGCTGCAAATTAGCCATAATATAAGTAATCAGCAGAGATGTCACATTGGTAAAGGAAAAATGATAAACAACCAAATGCTCATCCCTGTCTCATCAAAAAGTACCTGCAGTTCATTACTGTCGATAATTTGCTGGAATCCCAAGGTGTAGAGAGAGGAAGTGTTTTTTTTTTCTAAAGTGCATTCATCAGTGCTGGTCTATGCCATCTCAGTGTGCATTTCATAGATTCCTTTAATCACACATTTGAGGTTCATAATTTTATCCAAGTACCATGGGTGTGAATTATAAAGTATCAGTAGATTCTGAGACTTACAGGATGTATCAGTAAAAGTTAAATGATATTCTAGAAGGAGAATTCAATACTATAAATATTTTTAAGTACTCTTGGTAAGCCCATATATGCATTGGGAAAGAAATTACTAATTGCAATTATAATAAAATTCTGGAGTATGTATACATGCCAAATAATGATATAGAAGGAAGAGATATATAAAATAAATTCTTAAAAGTGTTCAATATAGGTGTTCTAGAATAAAGGCAAATGTCACAGGTATATTTCTTTTTTCTTTTTTTATTTTTATTTTTTCCTTTTTTATTTAATTGTTGTTCAAGTACAGTTTTCTGTCTTTTAATCCCATCCCAGCCAACCCCCCCAGCCCTTCCCATCTCCCTCCCATTTCCAGCTCCCCTAGTTTTTGTCCATGTGTCCTTTACACTTGTTCCTGTAAACCCTTCCCCTTTCCCCCTGGAATTCCCTCCCCTTTCCCCTCTGGTCAGCCTGTTCTCTATTTCACTGTCTTTGGTTATATTTCTTAATTTCATAAAAACATGATCGATATTTTTGAAGCATATGTGTTTTACTTTCTGGGTTTGTGAGAAACTATTAAAGTTATCTCCAAACAGCATCTGGCTAGAAAAATTGTTATTTATACCAGGCAAGTTTTCCATTTGTTTGCATCACGAGATTACTCAAGATAAATATTTCATTCTGTTCATCCCTCCAACCAAAGCACTTGACACAAAGCCAGGAAGATCAAAATAAATTAGTAAGTACATTTTTTTAAAAATTTTTGTCATAATCTCTTGGATATGGAAGCTGGAGAGTACTTTAGTAATCATCATATCCAGCTTTTACTAAATGAAATTTTTGTTCCTACAAAGATCTTTATGTAAGTTGAACACTCCCCAAGGGTTCCAACACAAAAATATTAAATAGATAGAAATTTACTGAAAGAATAAACAAAGGAAGGAAGGTAGGAAAAAGGAGGAAGGAACAAATAAGTAAACATTAATTAGGTAAAGTAGTAATCACAGAATAATATTTTGTCTTAAAAGAAACTTCCAGAATTCAGGCAATAACTGAAATGATATATCTGGAACCAGCTCGATGCATTCAATTATTTGCACGTGCTTTATAATTTTCCATTTTTACCCATCATTTAATCATCACTTATTATGTAATCCTAAAAAAAATTTTTTAAACATTCTTTTTAAACTCAGTATATGCTCACTGATTAGTATTTTCTACTTATACCCACCTGAGCATAACTTTCTAACATTTTCCTGATGAAATTCCATTGTTTCTTCCAGTATTCTCAAATAACTATTAAAAATAAGGAGGGGATTATATAATAAAACATATATGAGAAATCTTTATGTATTACATACAATTTCATGTAAACACTTATATGCAAATAACATCATGCAATATGACATAATACATCTCAAGTAGTTTTCATCTGAAATCATACTGAAATCATTTTTGGCTTGTCATCTTTCACTTTGTAATCCTTATTTAAGGTTCCTCCATATCTTTTCATGGGTTGATATCTCATTTACTTTTAGTGTTGTCGAACAATATCCCCCATCTACTTGAACCACATGTGATTTATCATTCACCTAACCGAAGGACATTTTGGACAGTACCAACTTTTGGCAATTATGAATAAAGCTGTTATAGACTCCTTTATGCAGTTTTTTTTAGCATAACTTTCTAGGCCTTCGAGTAAAATATCAAGGAGCGCAACTGCTGGATTGTATGTTAAGACTGTGTTTAGCTTTGTAAGAAACTCACTAAACTGTCTTCTGAAGTGACTGTATCATTTTGCGTTCCCATCAGAAAATGAATGAGAGTTCCTGCTGCTCCCAGTACTGGCCAGCATTTGGTTGTGTCAGTGTTCTGAATTTAGACCATGCTACAAGGTATGACATCTTGCTTTAATTTACATTTCCCTAATGACTTAGGATGTGGTGCATCTTTTTATATGCTTACTTGTCATCTGTATAAGTTCTTTGGTGAGGTGTTTATCGAGATTTCTACTCATTTTTAATTGGGTTATTAATTTTCTTTTTTAACTTTATTTTTATTGTTTACACTATTACAGATGTCCCCTTTTATTTTTATTCCCCTTTGCCAACCCCCATCCTATCCTCGTATCCCCTTCCCTCAGGCCATCACCTCACTGTTGTCTGTATCTATGGTTTATGCATAAATATTCATTTCATATTATTGAGTTTTAGTAGTTCTTTGCATGTTTTGGAAAATAGCTCATTGTCCTTGCAAAGATTTTCTCCTAGCTTGTGTTTTTTTGTCTTATTCTCTTACCAGTTTCTTTGTGAGGTGAACATTTAAATTTTAATGCAGTCTAGTCTATCAATTATTACTTTTATGTATTATGCTTCTAATTTTGTATCTAAAAAGTTATCACTGTGCCCAAGGTCATCTAGGTTTCCTCCCATGTTACCTTATAAAAATATTATGGTCTTTCATTTTCCATTTAGGTGTATGATTCATTTTGAGTTAATTTTTGCGCAGGGGGTAAGTTCTGTGTCTGGATTGTTTTTTCTTTTCTTTTTTTTTGCATGTGGATGTCCAGTTGTCCCAGCACCATTTATGAAAAGGTGTTTTTGTCCATTGGATTGCCTTTGTTCCTTAGTCAGCTGTAGAGTTTTAATAATAAAGTAGCAATATCAGTTCAACAATTGAAACCAATGTCCCACATTAATGTCGAGAACAAGGGTAAGTGTGGGAAAGGGCAATGTGAGAATTGTCTCTGCTGACAGCTGATTTTTCTACAAAATTAAAATTGATGTAAAAAATAAATTCTTAACTGGCTGCAGCATTCATCTTTCCATGTTCTGGAAGATCATTTAAGGTATTGAGGGTAAGTATTGACCTGTATTGAGAGATGAAAATAAAGGTAAAAAATGAGGAGTATATTTAAATCACGTGGCTCCATTTTGTTACTGTTTGGGGTGGACTATGTTGTACAGAAGATTATGAAGCTTGGGTTTTATCCACACATCTTTTAAATACAGAAAATATTGTTTTCCCAAGGCAATAAATAATAATCTGAAAAATAGTCAAAATTATAGCATTTTCATTTATTCTGTGGCTTAGAACAATGTATGTTTGAACTGGCGCAAGCCTTTAATACATCTTGCTAGAAAACCTTTATAAGGACTGATTTTCTGTCATTTCATTCTACAGTTTTCCTCTCTTCTTCATTGTTGTAATTCATGTAAAACACCAGCCTCTACCATAGAAAATAAAATTGTAAATGACACCTAAGTCGTTGTACTTAAAGGTGTTAAAGAGTTAATAAGCAAATTAATTTGTCATCTTCAACCAGAGGAGTAATTAAGCTCCAGAAGGAACCTGACTCATAATTGGAAATGAGTAATGAGCAAGTAGGATGTGAACAAAAATAAATAAGTGCAGTCATTAAGAGAGGAAGTGAGTCTAACAAGAGGACATAATGCTGAGTGTTTGTCACCTACAGCGTAGTAACACTGTGCAATGATGGAGAGGAGAGTGTAGATGAATCCACACAATATGGTTTACAGTTAAGATTTTATTGGGGAGGAGCAATGACACTTCGATGCTTATGTGACAGGTGCCTGGTCACTGATCACACTAGCTCTTGGCATCAGTAGGACACGCTCACCAACAGAAATGAGGCATTTTGTTAAAAATCACATGTGGTTAACTACATCAGAAAACCATGTTAAAGTTTCTACTTTTTTAAGAATACTGACTGGTGCCTGCCAAAGTTTCCATCAAACTTATGGAGAAGGCCAAGGTCATAAAATTAAATCTGGAGTTCTTGGAATTTTGACCAGATTTGACATATCTGAAGATGAAAATACATAATCTGAAAATGTCTGCCTCCTTTCTATCAATTCATGTCTCTTTAGCAAGATGGATATAGTCTGTTTATAGCATTATACAATAATCTTGTAACTTTTAGGAAAGTCAATAAAAAGGGAGAAATAATTGGGATAAATTAAAAGACAAAAATAATTAAGTCACCAAAATGGTAAGTAGACAATACATTAATTGCCAGGTAGAGGGCAGTTTGGGTCACTGAGGATTATTCAGGTAAGTTTCTTGAACAAGGGGTGAACACAAGAAGTGCTTTAAGAGGTGGGGCAGTAAAGTTGCAATATGCAAAGCTGATGTCATAGAAGCAGGTGCACATAAAGAGTAAGGACCAGCAGTTTCTGTGGGCAGGACTCGTATGGATACAAGCATGAGCACTTTTCAAGAGGAACAGGAAAAGGAAGTATAGAAATGGGATGTTCCCTTGGACTGACAGAAAGAACAGTTCCACCTTAAATTCAATGTTGCTTTGTCGCAGATCTTTTCCCAATGGCAGCAAGACCATAACCTTCCTGTCTTAATTAATTGATTTCTGATTGTATTACGATTAGTTACAAAATTAGTTCAGAGATGAACAAATGTCTGATAAATTATCCCATTTTCTCTGTTGATCAGAGATATGTGACTTTTTCATTCCAGTGTTTCTGCTCATCTGGAACAAACTGTTGGCACCAGGGAGCTAGCAGCAGGCTATTTTTTCCCTCCAATTATGCCTTTGGGACTCGGCACAGGGAATAATCCCCTTTATCACATGATAACTTTGACCTCCCATAGCACTGGCTTTCTTTTTCTGAGTCCTTTGTGTGGGGCTTGGCTGTGTTTTGAAAAGTCGGGTTTTTTATTCATTACTTATTGCCCTATGCTTCTTTTTAAGTGTAGACTTTAAATTTCCATGATATAATAAAATCACCCTATAAACTATAACCATTCCCCTGTTATTAACATCTTTTTAGATCAACACTGCATTTGTCACAATTGATGAAACAATGTTGAACATTATTATCCACTTAAATCCATAGTTTATCTGGATTTCCTCAGTGTTTACTTTTTGACCCATTTCAGTTCCAGGAGCATCCCATTCAGGATGCCACATTATATTTAGTGGCCATGTCTACTTAGGCTCCCCTTGGCTGCCAGCTTGAAAATGTTGAGGAGTATGAAGGTATTTTGCACAATGTATCCTGTTTGGATTTGGCTGAAGCTTTTTCATAGTTTGGCTGTGGTCCTAGGATTGGGGAGAATATAATAAAGGTGCACTCTCACTTTCATCATATGGTATCAACACGAACTATTACTGTTGTTGTTGACCTTGAGTACCTGGCTGATTATGTTTCTCAGCTCTCTCTATTGTAAAATTACTCCCCTACGCCCTTTCTCCTATAGATTTTAGGGGAAAGGTGGCCTGCTAAGCCCGCATTCAGTGAGTGAGGAGTTATGCTCCATCTCCTTGCTCATGGATTATCTACATAAATTATTCAACATTCTTATTCAGTATTCTTCTTCATGGGAGATTTATTTAGTCTCTACCATTTATTTATTAGATTATTTATTAATATCAGTATTGGCACAAGGGTATTTATTTTGTATTTTGGAATATAATCCAATACCCCTTTGTTTATTTTTGTGCTTCAAATTATTGCAGTTTTGGCCATTAGGAGCATTTTTTCAGTAGGCTCTTGTGGCCTTTTGACATATCATCGTCATTGCTTTTTTAATTTAGTTTTTTTAATGTCTTACTTTCTGGCACTACAGGACATTTGAGGTTCATCATCTATATTAAATAATAGTATTATTAACTAAGGCCCAGAACTTATTCAAATGTCCTTCATTTATACATGTATTGTTCTCTTCTCTGATCCAGGATCCCTGCCAAGACACTGATTGAATTTAGTCAATTAAAATACAAGGCTGATGTGTATTTCCTTTTGCTTTTAGTTGTAAAGACTCCACTGATTTCTGAAGTTGCCATAGCCCCCTTCAATGAGGTTGATTCATACACCTGTAGTATAATTATATTATGTTGTCATAGTCTGTATTCATTCCTGGAGTTATCCAACCTCCTAAAATACTTTTCAATTTGCATATATTAAGATTCACTTTTTGTGCTGTGATGAGATTGACAAATGCATAATGCCACACTTCCACCACTACAATATTGCACAGAATCATTTTAGTGTTTGTCAAAGCCCTGTACTTCGCCTTCACACCCCAGTCCAGTTCCACCAATAACCAGCAATCACTGAACATTCTGTTGTGTCTATATTTTGCCTTTTTCATATTGTCATGTAGTTGATATCAAGCACCACATAGCTTCTTCAGACCACCTCTTCCAGCAGTATGCATGTAAGGTTTCTCTCCGTCATTCCATGGGCTGACAGTTCATTTATTTTTATCACTGAATAATATTCCAATGTGACCTATCCAATGGATATGTCACAGCTTGTTTACCCAATCACCTACTAAATAACATCTCCGCTATTTCCAGTTATAATGTTCACAAAAAAGCACTTATAAAACATGAGTACCTTTTTGTGTGGACACATATTTTCAGGTCAATCAGGTAAATATCAAAGAGTGGTTTTTTGTGGTGAGATTCTTTTTAGTTTTATAAGAAGCCTTCTTTCTGATTTCTCTGGTTTTAATCGGTCACTATATAAAATTCTATTTTATCTCTAACTTACAGTTTATGAGCAACATATAATGAACACCTGTCTGTTTTCTGGTCATGCTAAGAGTCTACACTATGGCCATAAATTATCTCTAACAGAGACAACTACATTATAATCTATTCCCTCCAAAGGTGCTTTTAAAAAAAGTATTCAGCAAATTATTTGAAACATTATTTAAGAAAGAACTCTGAAAAATTGTCCTTCTTCATGAAATGAAAGTCAACACACACAGAAGTGTCTTGGCTTTAACATGTGTGGTAGTTCTATGTTGCCTTTGTCTTCATTGAATTAAAAAACATAATTATTAAGTTAGGTGAGAGTTACAAAATAATGTCCTCCAGCTCTTAGTTAATGATATCCAGTTGGCCATTTGTGAGAAGGAATCATCATAATCAATCATCATAAGGAATCATAAATATGAGTATAAATTCAATAGTGCCTAGTATGTTCTAAATGCTCAATTTGTGATCATTATTGCCCAGTTATTACTATTAGTGAATTAGTGATGGGCAGATTCAGAATTCCCTGCTAATTGCTTTTGTGGGAAATATTTTGAGATCCGTTTTACTTTAAACTGTACATGTTCACTGTTTTGATGCATTGAGAATAACAGCATCACTTTTGTCAAAAATATGTGACCTCATTCTAATCATGATGGTGCCTGAAACAAATATAGATTGAATATATTTTTCAAAATAACTAAACTGTTCTCTCGTAAAATACCACACCCACAACAGAAGACAGACTGAGCAGCTCTTCTATATTAAAGGAAACTAAGGTGTCATGGACATGGAATGCAATGTCAGGTCTTGGACTGATAATTGAAACATGTTTTTTCCCATAAAAAATATTGGGGCAATTGGCAAAATATACTTAAGGCCTGTAAATTAGATAGCAGCATTGTACTAAAGTTAATTTCCTGATTTAGCTCATTGCGCAGTAAGGTTCTTATTCTTTTGAAAAAAGTATTTAGTATTTAGGGGCAAAGGGACATGTGCCTACAATTTATTCTAATGATTCACAAAAATAATATGAATATATAGGAAAATAAATGATGAAGAGGATGTAGTGAGTAAAAATATTAACAATTGTGGCATCTAAGTTATGTGGGGGTTCTTTGTACTAACTTGGTACTTTCTATAATTCTGAAGTGATTTGAGAAAAAGAATAATATAAAAATATATTGTAACACTAATGTGTTTTTTTTTTAATTCAGAAATAAGTAATCTTGGCCTGAAGATGCCAGGACACATAATTCTTCATGTTCTGTAGCTATCTTTTCCCTTTGATTAGGGAAAAGATAGGTCATTGATTAAGACATTGGTCACTTCTGAGTTTCTGAACATTGCATATGTAAAAAAGAAAGGCATCTTATATAGCTTATGTTTAATAAAAACATGTCCTCAGAATTTTGCTAATAAATTTGTTGATAATGAGATTGTGCTTTCTCATTAATATAGATCAATGAGCTATATTGAAACAGGTTGACTTTGGTGAGTGGGCAATTACCAGGTTTTTTTTTCTAATAAATAATGGCATCCTTAAACATTCATTGCATTTGCATCTCGCAAATGCTTGGCAAAGACAGACACTGGTGAACAGCTCCCCAGGTCCTTCCTTGGCTTCTGATAATGCCCCTCCTCTTTCTCTCAGCCAAAGCACCTCTAGATCTCTGCTGTGTTTATATTGTACCATCTTTTCCCTCGAGTTACTTTGCCTGGGTCAGGATAAGCTCGCTATTAAGACAGAATATTCTAAATTATTGCATAGATCCAAAAGATGAAACTTACTAGTCTTGTGAGCATGTTGGAAATTATTAAACATACATGTTTCTTGAATTTGATGACCTCAAATGTTTGTCTTAGTACGATGGGTTCAAGCTTTATAAGGACAGAGTGAGCCAATTACTGGAAGTAGCTCAAGCAGAAAATTCATGGTTTCTAACTCTCTAAATTCCCTTCTACTCTGTGTTCCTCGGCTCTGAGACTGTACACATCAGAAAGAAACAGGCTTAGGAAGGCAATATGGGTTTCTAACGGTCTGAAAATGCAACAGAAACTGCTTTGAAAATCGGCTGAAGCCTCCAAATAATGCTGATATGTTGGCAAACCCCAAACTTTTCTGTGTTATAGTGAAATTTTAAGTTCACAAATAACAGCAGGCTAGAAATTGCCTTTATTTAAAGGATTTGCATTGTGCCACAAGAAAACTGATGAGCACACCTTGTGCTTTGTAACATCTATTATTTGAGAGGATTTAACTATCTTTTTAAACTGACAAACAAGTACCTTCCATACAACATGCATTTAGTTTTTAATGTCAGTTATTGAAAGGACACAGTGAAAATCTAGCTTGCTATAAATCTAGGAAATTACATTTAGTGTAAAAAGTAAGGAATATGAAAGAAGACTCTGTCCTAGGTTTGTCATGTACCTTACCTTGGGCAAGTTCCTTAACTTCTCATATATATATATATGAAAAAATTTATAAACACACAAATTTAAAAATTTTTAAATGAAAATATTTTATAAATTAGAACTAGTAACCAAATGTCAACTAACATTACCCAACCAAAGAAAGTATAGACTGTTAAGCTTTCTACTGTTTTATGTCTTTCTAAGAAACATAAATAATATTAACAATTTTAAGATTTTTCAAGGTAGCGGAACCAAGAGGAAGAGAGTTTAGATTAGTATTCCTCATTGGGTGATAAAACCTCACATGGCTGTTCCCTCCTCTGCTGCAAACCTCCCAACTGGTTCAAATAGCAGCGGCACCAATTAGCTGGCAACTGCCTTTCTGGCCAGTCCAGAAATTCCTTCTCCAAACTTGGAGTTTTCAGACTCACTGTCATGCTTTAGGAAAATGCCCTCTGTGGAGGTGACAGTAGTGTCAGAGAAGATTCCCACAGATTAATATCAGAAGGCAGCTAAAAGCGAAATGAGCCTCGTGGCTACAGACGATCTTCAAAAACAAAACCAAAACCAAACAATTTCTTGGCTGTCAGGTGTCAGCTACCTTCAAGTAGCCAACCTGTCTCAGCTTTGGAATGGTGTTAAATGAACGTTACAGAAATGCTTTGTACAAATAATACAATAATACTTTAAAAGTAACAAGTTATCTACAAAGTCATTCCTGTTTTTAAAAGCTTGTTTTTCCTCTTTCTGTATTTTGAACTGCTTTACTGTAACCTGACTAAAAGGTTACTGGAGCAGATAAAAGTAATATAAATGAAAAGGGTGAGCTTTGGTATTGATGATATGAAGAGCTGTATCCTAATTTATGGGACAGCCATCACTATGTAAATGGAAATTGTATCATTGTAGAAATAGTGCCAAAATAAGATCTTTCAAACTTTTAAACCTAGTAAAAACATGGATTTTTATCTAAATTCCCAAAGCTTAAATGGTAAAAACAAATTTTAAACCCATTTACAATAGCAATAGCAGTTAAAATGAACAAATAATAAAGGTAATATTTGCAATAGTGATATAAAATTTCTAGAAAAGATATCAGATTTGTGATTACCTGAGGCATAGAGTGGGGGCAGGAAGAATTGTACAAAGGTAGTCAAAAGACACAAACTTCCAGTTATAAGATAAATAAGTACAAGGGAGGTAATATACAGCTTGATGAGCATAGCTAATTCTGCTCTATGACATAAAGGAAAGTTGTTAATAGATTTAATCTCAAGAGTTCTCATTTAAAGAATGTGTTTTTTCTTTTTTCCTTTTTTTTTTGTTTTCATTTTATTGTGTCTGCATGAGAAGATGGATGTTACCTAAACCTTTGGTGGTAAGCAGTTCACAGTTTATGTAAAACAAACAATAACGCTGTAGCCTTAAACACATACAATAATGGATGTCACTTATTTTCTAATAAGGCAAGGAAAAAATATTTGTATTACAGGTGTTTCTACAACAGTAAAAATATAATTTTGGAATTTATTTGAAAAATATGCCAGACCATATACTGAGAAGAGAAAGACTTTTCTAAACAACGCTTAAATTATATATAATGCATGCATACAAAATTATAATTTCATTAAAGTTGTTATTTTTTCACAAACTGACATAGAGAGTCATTACATTTTTTCATCTTAATCCAGCTAAATCTAGTTTGTGTATATGCATTTCATGGTCTGTGTACACGTTTGTATGAAATTTGACAAATTGTTCCTTAAATTTATATAGAAAGCCAAAAAGTGAAGACTAGCAAGATTCTTCCAAAAAAGATCAACAATTTTAAAAACAGTTAAACATTAAACCCTGGCTGATGTAGATCAGTGGATTGAGTGCGGACCTACAAACCAAAAGGTGGCCTGTTTGATCCCCAGTTAGGGCGCATACTTGGGTTGCAGGCCAGGTCCCCAGTGGGGGGAGTGCAAGAGGCAACCACACATTGATGTTTCTCTCTCTCTTTTTCTCCTTCCATTCCCTTCTGTCTAAAAATAAGTAAATAAAATCTTAAAAAATCAATTAGACATTAAGACAGCATGACATTGATAGCAGAGGGATAGACAAAATTATAGAATATGGAGCCCAGAAATACATCTGAAACTTTAACATATGACATCAATAACATTATGGATTAATGAGATATAGAAGCTGTTTAAAATTAAAAATGGAAAAAGTAATTATCCATGTGGAAAAAATAAAAATGAGATACCTATCCCACCCATATATTCAGCACTGTACATTAAATTCTCACTAAGAAAAAAGAACTTGAATATGAAAAGCAAAAAATAAATAAATTTTATGGACAAAATGTCATATATACATTATATATTCATTATATATTTTATGTATTATATAATCTTAATTAATTTTTGTGACTTCTGATACAAAATTATTTCTTTAAGTACAAGGGTGTGAACATCAAGGAAAAGGCTGACCAACACAAATTAATTACAATTTAAAATTTTTACCAAAAAACTGTCCATAAAATCACACATTAAGAAAGAGACAAGACAGACTTCCAGCCAAGATGGAGGCATAGTTGGACACACTATGCCTCCTCGCACAACCAAAATTAAGGACAACAAAGATTTAGAAACAAGAAAACAACAAGAACTGATAGAAAATTGAACTGTACAGAAATCTGACAATCATTCATCCAGACCGGTAAGAGGGACAGAATCATGGCAGGAAAATATGGAGGTTGGCAGACCCAGGCATGCAGGCAGCAGCTGGAAAACCCCAGGTGCACAGATGGCGGCTAATGGACCCCGGATGCAGGGTGGCAACAAGCAGATCCACTGAGGCCGCACAAGGCAGTGGCTGACCAGGCGGTCCCACATTTGCATGCAGTTAATCCAGGTGAAAACAGGGAGTGAGACAAATCTTGCAACCCAGAGCCCCAGCTCACAGGACAGTTTGTTGGAGAGACCCACAGGGTCCTAGAACATACACAAGCCCACTCACACAGAAATCAGCAAGAATTGTGTGGGAAAAGTAGAAGTTAAAGAACTTATGACACATACACATGAACTAAGAGGGGGGGAATGTATGTGGGAGGGGGTGTGCATCGTGGAGGGGAATGATGGGGGAGAAATGGGACAACTGTAATAGCATAATCAATAAAATATATTTTAAAAAAGAAAGAGACAAGACAAAAAAATAAAAAGAAGGTCATTTGCCACATGTGCAGAGGATTAGTAGATAAAATATAAATAAGAAAAATAAAAAACAAATAGAAAATGGTCAAAAACTTGGATATTTCACAAATGGAAATGGGGAACATGACATATTATTTATAATTGTTCACTGACAAAGTAAAAAATATGATAATACTAAGTTATAGAGAAAATGTGAATCAATTATGTTGCTCATATGTCATTATTAATAGTAAATTTTTATGAAGGTATTCTGCAATAAAACATGTTGCTTTTTGTAAAATGTATGGCCAGGCAACCCCACTCCTTGACAAACACATATAACATTCATAATAGTACTGTTCATAATTGCAAAATGCTGAAAAATTTTATTGACAGAATGAGTAAATAAAATGTAATCACATTGTAGAATATTATAGAGCATTAAAAATAAATAATTTAGAGAAAAAATCTAGGTGACCTATAGAGGAACAGAGTAGACAACCATCAGTACCACAGCATATATGAAAATAGGAGATCAAAAACTGTAGCAGACATTGAAAAACCAGATGGTAAGGAGAATTCTTCAGGACAATAAGAGCCCAGGGGTCAGCATAGAGACCAGGGCGGCTGAAGCCCTGGGCCCAGCGCTTGCCCGGTCTGCCACAGGACTCTAGGGAGAGAGCTGGGTTAACCACTCACTCCTCGGCCAAACAAGGGTAGAGCAGCAATGGGAGAGACCTGGTTGCTTGAACTCGCAGAGAGAGAGAAGCTAAGGTCTGAGTGGAAAGCACGCTGGGGCTGTGAGCACCCTCACATAGCCCTGGGTGGAGTGCACGCCGAAGTCCCTGTGACAAGAGGTGCCTGCAACAGGAGGAGGAGGCTTTGTGGAAGCCCATGCCAGGAACCTGGGGAGAGCGAGTGATCCATGGGAGAACCAGAGCCCACTCATGTGAACCCAGGGAGTACGCATACCTGTGAACTTAAGGTGAGCGTGTGCACCACAGAAACCTGGAACTCACACTCGTAAATTCGGGCAGTGCATGCACTATGTAGGAGAACTGGTATTCACACCAGTAAACCCTGGGAGTGTGCACAATCTGTGGGAAAACTAATGCTCACCCCATGAACCCGGGGTGAGCACGCAAAACGCGGGAAACTCGCAGAGCCCACACTCATAAACTCCGGCATCTCACACGCTCTGTAGAAAACCCGGACCACACCTGTAAACCAAGTATGGTGCGCCCGTGCCCCAAAGGGGACCCAGAGTTCACACCTGTAAACCCCGGGGAGTGCTTGATCTGTGGAAGTCCCGAGCTCACACCCATAAACTTGGGGAGAGCCCATGCCCTGAGGCCCTGCGCTGAGAGGCCCCAGGCTGGACCTGAGGATAGTAGCCCAAAGCTGACAGAGTGATGAACAGGAAGAAAAGCGATACCATCACCCTGGGCCGATACATCCAGCAGAACAGAAAAACTGACTTGGCAAGTTTGCAAACAGCAAGAGTTTTTTTTGTTTTTGGTGGGTTTTTGTAAAAAATTTTTTATTTTTTTATTATTTTTATCTTTTTTACCCCTCAGCTCCTTTTCCTTGTTGTTACTTCTTTCTTGTTTTATTCCTTCTTCCTTTCTTTCCAATTTTATCTCTTCTTCTGTATTCTTTTTTTTATTTCTCTTTTCTCTTCTTAAATACCCACAAGTGAGACAAAACAACAACAACAACAACAACAAAAACAAAAACAAAACAAAAACAAAACAAACCTGGAACTGAGAAAAAACCAGAGTTGGTCCCAAAGAGGGGGCATCCCAACAGCTGAGACAGTGGAAGCTGTGATCACCAGGAAAACTGAAGGAGACTGCACCACTGAATCTCACAGATATTCTAAAACAGAAGTTCACACCATAAACCCATGGAGCCAGAACAGATCAATTTAAGAAGCTGAGGCTAACAGGAAGACTCTCACAAAAAATGGGAAGACAAAGAAACAATCCCCAAATGAAAGGAAAGGAGGAAGCCCCAGAAAGAATGCTAAATAAAATGGAGGCAACTCAACTACCAGATATTGAGTTCAAAGCAATGGTTGTCAGGAAGCTCCATGTGCTCTCAATGAACTACCAGAAGCTACAGGGAAGCTACCATAAACTCACTGCAAACTTTTCATGTTGATGTATATCAACATGAAAAAGGAAGTAGAAACTATCAACAAGGGCCAAGAGGAAACGAAGAATACAATTTCTGATCTAAAGAACACAGTGGAAGTATGAAAAGCAGAATCGATGAAGCAGAAGATCAGATCAGTGAGTTGGAGGACAGAGTAGAAAAAAAAAACACCCAGAAAGACCAAGAAAAGGAAAGGAGGCTCAGAAAGAATGAAGAGAGATTAAGAGAAATGCAAGACAATATGAAACATAATAATACCTATATAATAGGGATACCAGAAGGAGAAAAAGAAGACCAAGGGACAGAAAACCTGTTTGAAAAAGTAATGATGGAAAACTTCCCTAATCTAATGAGAGAAAAAGTTACCCAAATCCAGGAAACACAGAGAGTCCCAATCAAGAGGAACACAAAGAGGCCCACTTAAAGATACATCATAATTAAAATGGCAAAATTTCAAGACAAAGAAAGAATCTTAAAGGCAACAAGGGAGAAAAGAGAAGTAACATACAAGGGAGCCCTGATAAGGCTAACAGCTGACTTCTCAATGGAAACTCTCAAGCCATGAGAATGGCAAGAAATATTCCAAGTAATGAGAACGAAAGACTGCAACCAAGACTACTTTACCCAGCAAGGCTTTCAAAAAAGATAGAAGGCCAAATAAGGAGTTTCCTAGGCCCCCCACCCAAAAAAAAGTCTAAAAGAATACACCTCTACCAAACCAGTTCTGCAAGAGATACTAAAGGGACTGCTGTAAGGAAAGGAAGGAAGAGAGAGAGAGAGAGAGAGAGAGAGAGAGAGAGAGAGAGAGAGAGAAACACAGGTAAGAAAATGGCAGTGAGTAAGTATCTATCAATAGTAACCTTAAACATAAATGGATTAAATGCTCCAATCAAAAGGCATAGAATAACTGAATGGATAAGAAAGGATGACCCACACATATGCTGCCTACAACAGACCCACCTCAGGACAAAAGACCTACACAGACTCAAAGTGAAGGGCTGGAAACAAATTTTCCAAGCAAATGGACAGGAAAAAACAGCCCGGGTAGCAATACTCATATCAAACAAAGTAGACTTCAAAAGAAGAGCCATAAAGAGAGACCCAGAAGGTCACTTCATAATACTCAAGGGAAGAATCCACCAAGAAGACATAAACATTGTAAATATTTATGCACTCAACATAGAACACCTAAATACATGAAGAAAATTTTAGAGGACTTCCGGAAAGATATTGACAGCAACACAATTATAGTAGGGGATTTTAACACCCCACTGTCAAAAATGGACAGATCTTCCAAACAAAATATCAACAAAGATACTGTGGCATTGAACAACACTCTAGATGAAATGGACTTACCTGATATACATAGAGCCCTTCATCCCAAAGAAATTAAATACACATTCTTTTCAAATGCACATGGAACATTTTCAAAGATAGACCACATGATAGGACACAAAACAAGCCTAAACAAATTCAGAAAATTAAAATCATACAAAGCATTTTCTCCAGTCACAAGGAACTGAAACTAGAAATCAACTCCAAGGAGAAAAACACAAAAGCCCCCAAATCATGGAGACTGAATAGCATGCTATTAAACAATGAATGGGTCAAGAATGAAATTAGGGAGGAAATCAAAAAGTTTCTGGAACAAATGAAAATGAACTCACAATGACCCAAAACTGATGGGACACAGTGAAGGCAGTCCTCAGAGGGAAGTTCATAGCGATACAGGCCTACCTAAAGAAGATAGAAACATTTCAAACAAACAACTTAACCCTACACCTACAAGAACTTGAGGAACAACAACAAAGACAACCCAGAGCAAGTAGAAGGAAGGAAATAACCAAGATCAGAGCAGAATTAAATGACATAGAGACTAAAAGCAAAATTCTAAGGATCAATGAATCCAGGAGCTGGTTCTTTGATAAGATAAACAAAATCAACAAGCCTTTAAGCAGGCTCATCAAGAAAAAAAGAGAGAGAACCCAAATAAACACAATCAGAAATGAAAGAGGAGAGATTACAACTGACACTACAGAAATACAAAGGATTGTAAGAAATTACTATGAAGAACTGTATGCCAAGAAATTTGAAAACCTAGGTGATATGGACAAGTTTCTAGAAAAACATAATCTTCCAAAACTTAATGAGGAAGAAGCAGAAAGGCTGAACAGACCATTAACAGTAGATGAAATAGAAGCAGTAATCAAAAAACTCGGAACACACAAAAGCCCTCGACTGGATGGTTTCACAGAAGAAGTCTAAAAAGCATTTAAGAAAGAGCTAACCCCTATCCTTAACCGACTATTTGAAAAAAATCCAAAATGATGAAAGACTGCCAAACTGTTTTTATGAAGCCAGCATAATCCTAATCCCAAAACCAGATAAAGACACAACAAAGAAAGAAAACTTCAGGCCAGTGTTGATGATGAACATAGATGCTAAAATCCTCAACAAAATATTGGCAAACCACATCCAGCAATACATTAAAAAGATCATACACCATGACCAAGTGGGATTCAACCCAGGGATGCAAGCATGGTTCAATATTCACAAATCAATAAATGTAATACATCACATAAACAAAGACAAAAATCACATGATCATATCAATAGATGTGGAAAAAGTATTTGATAAGGTACAACACCCGCTTATGATAAAAACACTCAGCAAAGTAGGAATTGAGGGAGCATTCCTCAATATAATCAAGGCCATATATGAGAGACCTACAGCCAACATTATACTCAATGGGCAAAAACTAAAATCTTTTCCACTAAGATCAGGAACAAGACAAGGGTGTCCACTTTCACCACTTCTATTCAATATAGTATTGGAAGTATTGGCCACAGCGATTAGACAAGAAAAGTAAAAAAAAGGCATCCAAATCAGAAAGGAAGAAACAAAACTATCATCATTTGCAGATGACATGATAGTGTACGTAGAAGATCCTGTAGACTCGGCCAAAAATCTGCTCAACTTAATAAATGAATTTGGCCAAACAGCAGGCTACAAAATCAATATCCAGAAATCAAAGGCATTTTTGTATACCAACAATGAAAGAGCAGAAGCAGAAGTCAAGGAAAAAATCCCATTCAATATAGCAAAAAGAAAAATAAAATACCTAGGAATAAACCTAACCAAGGAAGTAAAAGATCAATAGTCAGAAAACTGCACAATGCTGAAAAAAGAAATCAAGGAAGACAGAAACAAATAGAAACATATACCGTGTCCATGGATTGGAAGAATTAACATCATTTAAATGTCCATACTACCCAAAGCAATTTACAGATTCAATGCAATACCTATCAAAGTACCAATGGTATATTTCACAGACATAGAACAAACACTTCAAAAATTTATATGGAACCATAAATGACCCCGAATAGCTGCAGCAATTTTCAGAGAGAGGAGCAAAGTAGGAGGGATCACAATACCTGATACCAAACTGTATTGCAAGGCCACTGTAATTAAAACAGCCTGGTACTGGCATAAAAACAGACACATGGACCAGTGGAATAGAACAGAGAGCCCAGAAATAAACCCAAGTCTCTATGGTCAATTAATATTTGACAAAAGGTCAGTAACATAAAATGGAGTAAAAATAGCCTCTTCAACAAGTGGTGTTGGGAGAACTGGACAGCTACATGAAAAAAAATGAAACCGGAGCACCAACTTACACCATACAGAAAAATAGATTCAAGGTGAATACAAGATTTAAATATAAGCTGTGACACCATTAAAGTCCTAGAGGAGAACATAGGTAGGAAAATCTCAAATATTTCACACAGCAACATTTTTACTGATATGTCCCCTAAAGCAAGGGACAGAAAGGGAAGAATAAACAAATGGGATCTCATCAAAATAAAAACCTTCTGCACAGCTAAAGAAAACAGTATTAAAATAAAAAGAGAACCAACCAAATGTGAAAACATATTTGCCAAAGATACCTCAGATGAGTATTTAATCTCCAAAATATATAAAGAACTTACACGACTCCACTCTAAGACAAGCAACCCAACTAAAAAATGGGCAAAGGATTTGAACAGACATTTCTCCAAGGAGGACATACAGAGGATCCAGAGACACATGAAAAGAGGCTCAGTATCACTAGCTATCAGAGAGATGCAAATTAAAACCACAATGAGATACCAATTCACACCAGTCAGAATGGCCATCATAAACAAAGCAACAAACAACAAGTGTTGGAGAGGTTGTGGAGAAAAGGGGACCCTAGTGCACTGTTGGTGGGATTGCAGACTGGTACAACCACTATGGAGAACATTATGGAACTTCCTAAGAAAACTAAAAATGGATCTACCTTTTGACCCAGCAATTCCACTACTAGGATTATATCCTAAGAACCCTGAAACACCTTTCCAAAAGAACCTATGCACCCTAATGTTCATAGCAGCACAATGTACAATAGCCGAGTGTTGGAAGCAACCTAGGTGCCCATCTGTAAATGAATGGATCAAGAAACTATGGTACATTTACACAATGGAATTCTATGCAGCAGAAAGAAAGAAGGAACTCCTACCCTCTGCAACAGCATGGGTGGAACTGGAGAGCATTATGCTAAGTGAATTAAGCCAGGTGGTGAAAGACAAATACCATATGATCTCACCTTTAACAGGAAACTAATCAACAAAACAAACAAACAAGCATCATATAACCAAAGACACTGAAATTGAGAACAGGCTGGCAGTCATCAGAAGGGAGAGGGGAGGGAATTTCAGGGGAAAAGAGGAAGTGTTTAGAGCAACAAGTATAAAAGACACAGATAAAAAGTAGGGGGGTGTGGAAATGGGAGGGAGGTGGGAGAGTTTGGGGGGTTGGCTGGGATGGGATTGAGAGACAGAGAAGTGTATTTGAGCAACAATTTAAATAAATAAATAAATAAATTCCAGCTCTTTGCCAAAATTTGTATAAGTCTTTGTAGCAGAATGCTGAATTTAGAAAGAAAATTCTAATTATATATATATATATATATATATATACATATATATATATTTGCATCCAGTTTAAAAGTTCAAATACAGAATTCAGTAATAAATTTTTGGTGAAAGGAAAGCTTCTTGGATTAGAAGAAGGCAATATGATGATGTAAGAGATGAGAAGAAGCCAGTCTTATGCTGAGTGGGGAACAAATGCTGTAAATTGATGCAATTGATGCACACACACACACACACACACACACACACGCCAGGGGCATATCAAAGGGCCTGAAAAAGGACCTGTCAATGGGCATAATGATGTCTGTCCTCCACCCATGTTATTGGGAAGAAATCACCTTTTCCTTTAATAAAATTTTCTAGATTCTTTTTCATAAAATAATTTTTGTTCTCTACTTCACTTGATGAATACAGGCTTAATATCTTTTTCAAAGTTATGAATCTATAATATTTTTAAGAGAACCAGTTAAATGTTCATGTTATTATTTATTAGTATTTCACTCCTAACATTTTGAGAAATATGATTTGATACTGTCTAAAATTCCCTAGAAAATAATTCAGAAGAATATTTCAATATGTATAATGAATATGTATATATTATATGTATGTAACTTCTAGAAAAATGTGGTGTTTATAATTTGGACTCATTTATTTTTAATTTTCCACAACATAGCTTCTTCAATGTTGATGTTAAAAATAACTTCAGAAGTAGAATATAGAAAAATAATTTATTCTAATTTTATTCTGTTACTTAATAAAAAAATTCCTAACTGTTGATTGTTCTAGTACTCATGGTTATACTACCACTGTAGTGTAAATATCAGGGTGATGTAGTGTAGATACCTGACTCAGAGGGAGGAGCCTACATTACAGAAGAAAGAGTCAAGGGCAATGGAGAATTTTCAAGTCTTGAAATCAAATCAAGGAACTCTTAACATTAGCTCAGCTGAATTTCAAAACTGCTGCAAAACAGAATTGACTCATTTTACTTTCCATTTTCCGCTTTTGACTTGACATGTCTATAGCTGTTAGAACTCTTGTCTTAGGCTTGTGTCATCATTGTATGTCATCATTGTATGTTGGGTAGGATGAGAAGATAAATTGTCTCTAGTTTCACATTCATAAAAGAACAGAAATTGTGCCCCAGGAGCTATACTTAACACATTATACCCAGAAACTTCCTCTACTCTGAGGCCTAAGTTAGAGGATAAGACTTTGGTTTTTGAGTTTGTGCTAATGGATAAACTCTTGAAAATGTTGGGAGGAAAATAAGTATACTTACATCCTGGAAGGATGTGAATCATTGGAGGTGGAAGGTGGACAGACTCAAGGTGGTACCCAGGATTCCCACCTCTTGGTGTTGACATCCCTCTATATCTTCTTCCCTTGAGTCTGGGAGCAACCTGTGACTTGCTTTCAACATATAGAATATGGCAAAGTACATAAGGTGTCACTACTGCTATCATTATATTACCTGATATGGCAAAGACAACAGGTTATAGCTGTCATGATGACATAATTATTTTATATAGAGTTCCATGTTGCTAGCAGACTCACTCTAGAATCTTGCTTTCCATTCTGGCTCTGACGAAGCAGATACACATTGGTCCTTTAGTCCAAAGAACACTATGCCAAAATGACTGAGTAAACTTGAACCCCAGATGAGTCCTGCCTGGCACCTTGACTGTGGCCTTGCAGAGGACCCAGCCAAGTTGAATCAGGACTCCTGGCCCTGCAGGATAGTAAATGTATGTTGTTCTAAGCAACTACATTCACTACAATCTTTTACACAGGGCTGAACACTAGTATGATATTTGTGATGGTACTAGAGTAAATAATACTGCCCACTGTTTCTTGCTTGTACACGGTGGTGGACATATGTTGCCCAAGCCTAACCATAGTTAAGAGGCACTATTTTGTTCCTAATAAGTTTTCTATACTCCTTAGAGAGAAAGTGCTATTCTGATTGATTTTTGCTTATGAGTTTGGGCTTAATGTAAAAGAATCTCTAGGAAGTCATTGAAGCAATCAGCACATGCAAAATGGCGGCACAAACACATTAGATTAACAGCTCATCTCTTCCAAGGATACTATCAGAGAAAACAGCTGTAAACATGGCATAAATTCGATTCAAGTTAAGCACAGCAATCTAGTTCAGGCTATTGATCTTGTCCCTAATAAATTAGTGAGTGAATGCCTGGCTGGGCTAAACAAAGGCTGCTGAAAATGCCTTACCTGTAAACACTCTTGGATGATTCCCAGTCCTGATTTAATAAAACACAGTTTAGGACCTAATTCCTCATTATCCAGGCAAGGGTTTGGTTTTAAAAGCAGCGGTGTGTTTAGCACCAATTAAGGCATGGCTTAGAGAGTTCTGTATGGTGTACACTGGTGGAAGAAACGAAATGCATAGATTAAAACAAAGATGAGATTAAGTGAAAGGAATAAGTAAATACCACTTTTGCTAAATGAATGTATGTATACTCGTTTAAGTGTTTTTGGGGCAGGGACACTATTTTATATATAATATGTGTTATTATATATGTTTATATTTTTTCCTGTTACACTTATTATAAAAATAGGTTTGGTAGACTATCATTAATGAAATTATCTGGTGACTAACAAAATACCGCCTGGTCTACTAGATTCTTTTAGAAAATTGGCAAATGCTGCTGTAAATAATAGGACACTATATAAACTTAGATGTACAGCACTTACTCTCCAAATGTGGCCTTCAGCAATTTATTGACTACTGAAAAAAACATATGACAGCATGAAGCCAGCAAGCTGCAGATAATAGACTATCTTGAAAGAGGATCCTTTTATTCTACACACAGCAGTAGGTGATAAATGGCTCTAATGTCAGTGCTTACTGTTTTCTTCTCTTCCCCACCTCACAGCCTATATCTCAAATCAGGGACTAATAGCCCCCCAGGAGAAGATGTCTTGACCCATCCCTTTCCCATGTGTGATAGCCACGGTTATCAAGCATGTGTCAGTAACTTCCAAGAGGGACCAGGAGACAGCTTGATGTTTGCCTATCAAAACACTGGGTATTTTCAGCTATAAAACAGATGAAAAGAACATAATGTAATTTATTTCTGTAAATGGG
The DNA here is from genome assembly GCA_004027475.1 of Anoura caudifer. NCBI lineage: Eukaryota > Metazoa > Chordata > Mammalia > Chiroptera > Phyllostomidae > Anoura > Anoura caudifer. The sequence goes on from PVKU01001964.1 coordinate 214,660, forward strand.
AGAGGTTTTATGATTCTGGTGCTAGAGTTCAGCCAGAGGCCTTCATAGTATTAACTATTTCTCTGAATACATACCCTAAACACTGATATCACCATACAGGTTTCCCACAGGAAATGGGAAACTTATATTGAAACTACCTTATAGCAAGGCTTATTTCAATCTTGTGCTTTGAAAAAGGAAACAACATCAATTTCACAATGATGTCACATCATATGATATTTCTAGTGTTCAGTGATGTTCAGTGTGTGTATTTTGTCCAAGCAGGTCTTAGTGCCATTGTGACACAGTTCCCTAAAAGTTTTTATCAATCTATGCATCAGCCTAATGGCAAATGGGCACACATCTTAATGAGCTGAAAAAGAGCCTTATTTCAAGGCTACTGCTATAGTAATGCAAGTACTAAATTTCCCCTTGTTAAGAAAGTACATAACCTTGCCCTGGCTGGTGTAGCTCAGTGGATTGAGCTCGGGCCTGTGAACCAAAGGATTGTGGTTTAATTCCCAGTCAGGGCACATGCCTGGGTTGCAGGCCAGTTCCCAGCAGGGGACACAGGAGAGGCAACCACACATTGATATTTCTCTCCCTCCCTCCTTCCCTTCCCCTCTATAGATAAAATAAATAAATAAAAGAAAGTACATAACCTTAATTGTAACCTACTGTTATTTATTTGGTTGTCATTAAGAAAAGAGTTTCTGGCCTCTTTAAGAACTTAATGGCAATAAGAGTTACAAACTTCCATTTATAAAGCAAAAAAGTCATGGATATGTGACATACAGGATAGAGAGTAAAAACAGTATCATAAAATTACTCTATCCAGGAAAGCTATATTTAGAATGGAAGGACAGATAAGTTGCTTCCCAGATAAGGTCAAGTTAAAGGAGTTCATCACCACCAAGCCCATATTATATGAAATGTTAAAGAGACTTATCTAAGAAAAAGATCAAAACTATGAACAGTAAAACGACAACAAACTCAAAACTATCAACAGCTGAACCTGAAAAACAAAAACAAACTAAGCAAACAATAGAACAGGAACAGAATCACAGAAATGGAGATCACATGGAGGGTCATCAATGGGAGGAGGGAGGTTGGGGAAAAAGGTACAGGCACTAAGAAGCATAATTGGTAGGTACAAAATAGACAGGGTAGGTTAAGAATAGTATAGGAAATGGAGAAGCCAAAGAACTTATATTTAGGACCCATGGACATGAACTAAGGAAGTGCAGAATGCTGGGTGGAGGGGGATAAAGGGGAGAAAATATGGGACAAGTGTAATAGCATAATAAATAAAATATACTTAAAAAGAAATTAAAAAAGAATTTTGACAGATGATTACTCCATTTATTATGATCACTTTGTAAGATATATAAACATTGAATAACTGTGCTGCATACCTGTAACTCATATAATATTGTATGTGAACTATACTTCAATAAAAAAATCTTTTTAAAGGAGGGAAAAGTGATCTCTTCCATTATTTTTAATTTTTATTTGTCTTTACACTTTATAATAAAGCATTCTTTCTAAAAACTTCCTACAGCCTTAAAATGTGCATTTCAAAATTATAATTATTGCACAATAAAATTGATGTTATTTCTCTTAAAAATAAGAATGACTGTTTAAAAATGTTTATTAATCAATGTCACAGTAACATTGTCATCAATGTCATTTTATATTTAATAGTAAATAAATATAATTTTTTAAATTTAAAGAAGATTACAGGGCTGAGAAACCATTTTTGACAAAGGGACTGAAGAGCCATAATGAAGACAAATAACAATTAGGGCACTTGAATCATTTAATAAAAAGAAGAGATTAAGGGAGTCCAGACCTCCTTAGGAAAAAAAAGTGAAGAGTGGTATGATTGGTCATGTACTGCCATCAATGTGGGTAAATGCTGCCCAGGTTCATTTTTGAGGAGTAATGAGCTTTTTATTACCCAGCAGCTGGGGTAATGCCAATAGAGTCTTCAGTTGTCAGGCCCTAGAAGTGTCTCCAAGGTAAAGAGTCAGTATGAAGGTGTCTTTTTTGCGGGTGCACATTCAGGGATAGATCAGCAGGGAGAGGAAGGCCTGGCCCCTTCCTCCAAGAAGGATGGCATATGGAAGGGTTATTCCCTCTCCAGAGTGCCCCACTGGCCTGGCTGAGGATTCCATTGACTCCTCACTGCAAAAACCACATGCGAAAGGGCCAAAATGAGCCGGGGTGTCAAGGGGCGCTCTGCAGCAACTTTGCTGGAGCCACTGGATGTAGCCACACCTGCTTTAAGGAGGTGGAGGGGAACTAAACCACAGCCCCTCTGACCCCTCAGAGCTCCTGCGGCTCCCACGCTTTCTCTGTAAATCTCTCTTTTGTTGGTTGACAGAAAATGATCCTATGTAGGGGCGGCCTCTGTGTAGGTTGCGTGGATATTTTGAGGAAGCTGCTTAGCATCTTGCAGGCACTTCCCGAGCCTGGGGCCCAGCCTGGGGCCCAGCCTGCTGCCTGGAGTCACTCCTGGCTGGTAGAACAGGTATGTGCAATGACCCCCTGCTGTTCCTTCTCCCTTTGTTCAGAGGGCAAAGGCTCCAATCAACATAGCTATGACTGAACTTGGGAGATCCTACAGGTAGGCCAAAGCCCCAAATAAAGGTCGTGACTGCCCTGTGGATATAGAAGGGACGTAACAATGGCGCTCATTGGGTCCTCCAGCCCAGACAGTTCATGCAGCTCCTCAGGGGCTCTCACCACTACCCAGCCTCTCTATTCAGTCTTTCTGTTTGTTGTCAGAAGCTGTTCATTTAGTGCTCAATTGTCTGGCAGGAGTAGCTGCTCTTTATGTATGTGTGTATTTGATTTTGCTCACAGAAGAGACAAAGTCAGCCTTCCCCTAGCTGCTACCATCTTGATGACCCCCTCCCCCGCCCCGCCCAGAGACATGTGGACTTTTATCAGTTGGCAAATACATCCCCAAGGAGAAAATACAGATGTGAAAAGAGTGTAGGGATTGAAGCAAGGCGACCACTCCTCGCCAACAATGCCTCACTCACAGATGGATCTATTACCAGCCCTCATGCCTATTGGTGTTAGTCACTATCAATTTTCTCCCCCAATGACTCCCACTAGATAAAGCATCAGTGACCGAGGTCACATCTGTTGTTGGTTTTTTGATGTGTCCTTTTCACAGTTCTTGTTTTCTGATTTCACTCATGGACTAATAACCTCAAGCAGAAACTCTGTGTGGTGCCCTTCAGATCAGCACTTGGATAAACCAGAATCACCATGTAGTATTTAAAATATGACAGGTTTCACTTATCAGAAATATTTCTTAACACTGTAGCCCAAAGTGAGGAAAGGAGGTAAACACTCACACTACAGTCCTGCTTCAACTCAGACAGGCCCTGGGGCATCTGCCAGGCTTTCTTTTCTCAACTGGAAAAGAACAAAAGGAATAGTTTGGGGATATAAGATCTCGCTGTCAGAGGGAGGACAAATGTCAGAGTTTGTTTTCTTTTTCCAGGCCTAGTCACATTACATAAACTTGCTTAAATATGTTCATACACTGACTAGGAAAAAAAGAAAAAGAAATGAGTATGTATGTATATGTGTTAAAGATATGGCGCAAGTCACAAATATGTGTTCTGTGAGTCTGTGAATTTACTCTCCTGCCTTATTCCTTCAATGACTTTGATTAATGTTGCTACAATTGGGAGAACTTTAATATCTGGTAAGTTTAAGAAACTCAAAGAATCATAAAATGGCTATATTTGGTTATAATCATTTTACTCAGTTCATAAGTAAGAATATTCATCAGCCATTTGCTGCCTCCTAGATATGTACTATGTTAGTTATTTGAGGTATAAAGGGAATATTTAGGTCTCTTAATTTACATAATAATTAGCAAGGTTCTTATAGTACAAATAGCAATATTATAAGGCAAAAAATAGTAAGTACCAAGATAGCAATATAGACAAAATACCAGGAAGCTGTCACATATTCAGTGCGACACTCTCAACATGATCAAAAAAGTTAATTCACTAAAAGTTAGTCAACAGCCACGTGACTCATGGCTTGTAATGCTATTTAGCGGGGTCAGCCACCTAGAAATTGTGAATGAGGCTCCTCTGAGTGGATGGATTCTAAAGATAAGTGGTATTTATCCCTTCCAGAATTGACAGGGCTGAATATGCACAACCTTTTTCTCAGGTGTCTCTTATGTTTGAGGAGAGACTCTAATTTGCTGTGACACAACAGGGGAAAAAAGGGGGTACTTCAAGTGGGTACTATAACTGTGCTTTTTAGATGAAAAATCTTATGCCTATGAAATATTTAATAGCAAGAACACCTGTAACATGTTCTCATATTTATGCATCTCAATAAAAGGCAGATGCTGCTACACTTTTATATATCTTCTTCTCTTTCTGTAACCCCCCAATTTTCCCTGTATTCTGTTAAACAAAAATTTTAACTTCCATGGCTGAAAGTCTTTTAAAGAAAGGTTTTTTGAGTCAAAAGCCTAGCTAAAAATAAGACTGGGCTTGAGGCATGGAGTCTAAACCACCAACAGTATGGCTAGGTGGAAAAGACACATGTTCATTGTTTCAGAGTTGGGAAGCATTTTTATACATCAATTAGGGAAAAGGGGGAGAAAGATGTAAGCCATCCAAAAGAATGTACATTAGCTATAGATGACATGGGAGAAAGTGAACCAGGCCAGCTCTTAGATAGGTGCAGAGTTTACAAAAAGAAATGTTCACTCCTGTGGATTGGCTGTGGGCAGCAGTCTGGAAAGCCCACATGAAAACAAGAAGCTGAGATTCCTGAAGTTTAATGGTGTCTGGCTAACAGTCTTCAGAAATGGCCACCTCAGAATTACCCAAAGTTCCAAAAGACATAGAGGGAATGTTAGCAGTCTTGTTACATGGCCCTTAGACATTAACAGACTCACAGTTCTGTCTTTTTCTCTCACTCTCCAGCTGTTGTGATTTAATTCAGAACATCTCAGAATTTTCTCATTGTCAGTTCCTTTATGTTCTCTCCACTTCCAATTTCTGGAGATATGTTTTATCCAGCTTATAGTCTCTGTTCTTCGAATGTAATTGATCAAGCATTCTGGTTTCCCTAGTTCTCCACTTTATCTGCTACCATGACCAACATCAAAGAAGCTCAAAGGCTGTGAATAGAAAGATAAAGATCAGATGGTTTTTTTTAAAAAATAATTGTAATATTTAACAGCTGAATACACAATTATTGCATATTGCCTCAAATGTCAAATCCATTTGTGTAAATATTACTATTTCTTATGTACAAAATGAGGAACTAACACATAAATATTTTAAGACTTCTATCCAAGAATAACATAATTGTAAGTTTCAAACCCAAGATATAAATACGCAGCTCTCAATTCTAATGTTTTTCTGATTGTGGATCCTGGCAACCAACTTGTAGGATTCATTTATTATGTACAGGTAGTGCTATTATATGAGCACATGTAAAATGATCATTAAGTGCCAAAATAAATGATAATCAGCCCATTACAAAGGAAGGTATTCATAGAGGTATTGTATTTTCTAAACTTTGGGACAATTACAATGTTTAGATATAGTCAAATTCAGTTTGCATTCTTAAATAAGCACTTTGGAATATAGCAGATGGTTTGAATTATTTCATAAGACAAAAGAAATGCTTTACTAGTGAATCACAACATGATCTGTACATTTTGATATTCTAGGTTTTTAGGAAAGAAATATAATATACTTGAATCTTAGTTTTATTCTGTAGTTTTTTTTTAATTAAAATGTTTTAAAATAAGCATTTTAAATTAGGGCATTTTTAATTTCACAGAAAAAAATGCAAAAATATTACAGAGAGTTCCCATATACTACAAGCTTGGTTTCCTCTATTAATAATATTACATCAATTACATTTTTGCAATAAATGGAACAATATTGATATAGTATGATTAACTAAAGCTCATTCTTTATTCAGATCTTTTCCTGTTCTATGGTCCCATTCAAGACACCACATTACATTTAGTTTTTGTGTCTTCTTGGGCTCCTCTGGGCTGATACAGTTTTTCACACTTTCTTTGTTTTTGATGACCTTGAGTAAAGTTGCTTAATACTTAGGAACTCAATTGCCAAATAAGACTATTTCTGTCCTGCTCCAAGTGTGGGCAGGGAACATGCTGAAGGACAGACAAAATCCTCAGGCAAAGATTTGCTGGTACAGGGGCTTGCAGGCTGGCATGTATTGAAACGGCAGCTGGAACCTATGGGACATGGTATGCAAACGATTGTCAGTTCTGGGAATAGGGACATACCTGTTGAGATCGGGTGAGCTTTAGCTATAGCTACAATATTGTATTTAATAAGTATTCTGGAGTCAAGATAACCAAACTAACATTTACTAAACATCTCTCAATGTTTGATCTGGTTTATTTTGTCAGTATGTCTTTCATGTCTCTACATGCTCCATCTTTTTTCTAAGTTTTATGCACATATAAAATACAGTTATAGAAACCATTTTGTGTCTTGTTAGTTAACTCTATCATTGATGTCTTTTCTGGGTTGGTTTTGAGTGATTGATTATGTTTTTTTCATTATGGGTTCTAGCCTTTTTTTATGTCTGGTAAATTTCAATGGCATGCCAGACATTGTGAATTTTACCTTGTGGGGTGTTAGCTATGTTGGTATTTTTATAGATATTCTACAGATTTCTTCTGAGATGTAGTTAACTGATTTAGAAACTGCTTAACCCTATCAGGTCCTGCATCTAAACTTTGCTAGGTTGAAACAGAGCAGTATTTAGTCTAAAGCTAATTTTATTTACTGCTTAGGTGAGACCCTTTTGTGGACTTTACTCCATCTTTTTTGAAATATTTAAAATTGTCCAGTCTTGCTGGTTGAATGTGAATGTGATTCCAGATTGTTCTTTCTTATAATCCTTCCAAGCAGTTTTTGCCCCCATGGAGCTGTTGCCTCCCACACACACCAATCCATTCCCAGGTGGTGACTCCAAGCGGAGAGTCTGCAGATCACCAGTGCTCTCTGTGCGCTCTCTCTTCTTTAGGGCTGTACTCTTTGAACTTAATCAGCCTCAGTTTCTTGATCTCCATCCTTGCACATGGTCTGTAAACTCTCTTCACCCATGCAGATTAGGCATGTGTGGGCTCACATCATTTCCTTCTCATGTTTCCGAGTGTACTGCCCCTTCACTGCCTGATGTCCCCAAACTTGAATTCCATTGTTTTATACATTTTGACCATTGTTTTTTACTGATTTCAAGTAAAAAAATAAATCCAGCCCTTGCTGCCTCATGGTAGCTAGTGGACTACCAGTTGGGCATTTTTGACAGTAGAATGTTTGAGATTTAATCCCAACTTGAGATGATTATGTAGTATGTGATAAAACACCGAAAACAGTACCTGGAATAGGAAGCACTGTTTCATTTAGAATAAGAATAACATTTTAGATTCTAAGTAAAGGTTTGACAAGGTTATTTCTTTCTATTGAATACATAACCAAAATTAATCAAGCTACATTTTAAAAACACATAAACATTGTTCAAATTCTCTAGACTTTATATATGTATGCTCTAGTCTTTACTGAATAATTCCTACTCACTCTATATAATGCTAGGCTAATTTACAAAAATACTGATAATGCATATATGTGATTTTATTTAAGCCTCATTCAAAAGATACAAATTTTGATATTATTCTAAAATAAAGGAGAAGGAAAGTATAATTTGGAGAAAGAAAATGACTTACTTAAATGGCTACATAGTGAGCAAATAATCTGAGACACAAACCTATCAGTCTGATATTAAAATATACTTTTCCTTCAATAGAATATTATGCTTTAAAAACACATATATTTTTTTACAAATTTGTTTTAAAATAAAAATACATTTGAGTAATGACAATGTTACATTCCCCACTGATGTTTTATATTAAATCTAAAAAGTGAAGCTTGAATTATTTAATTTTATTGTATTTCTCAAATAAAAGCATTAACAACCTTATGATATAATTAGAAATCATACCTATAGCCTTCATTGATGGAACCACAAAGGGGACATTTAAATTAATAACCCATGGTTAGGATTTGAAAGAGAAACTACTTAAGATTCAAGCTCAGTGGTAAAACAAGCCTGTTTTAGTAGAATTTCTAAAAGAAAATTATGAGTCCAAACTCCTAAGGAGATTACACTGGTATAGATTGGAACATAAATGTTCAAGAGGACAGATGATTAATGTCCTTTAAAGTCCGTGAATCTTTAGATGCAAGCTGGAAAAATAATGCTGCATTGAATTTTTATGATATTCTATGGTGACTGGATAAAAAGAAAGCCCCAAATCAATATTTTTTGCACAGTATTCAGTTATTATTGTAATTTCTAGTTAGAACTTGATAAATAAATATAAGTGCTTTTTTTCTAAGCCATTTGTTCAAATTATTTTTAAAAACTCATTGATATGGACAATACTTAGATGACAGGTATTATACACATAGTTCTTTATAGTATGCCATTAGTTTTCCTATTTGCAATATTAATAAGGATTAAGATAAATACTAATTTGGAAATATTTGGAGGAAAACAATTATTTCTTTCATTGAGATATGATTAATAATTATAATATGTAATGTATAAATTCTGTCTAATGAGCCTGAAAGCACTAAGTTAAACAAACCTATTAACCTTGTAGCATGAGTCAGCATCAGTGTTCAATGGAACCAGGCACTTAACTGTGACATAGTCAATATTAATGGGATCTAATGCCTGGGCTAAGACAAAGGTTTCCTTCTTCATTTTCTATTTCTTTCAAAAGGCAGTGGCTACTAAGGCACATTCAAATTTTTTAGTTTAACAGAAACTACTTTATTCTGAGAAGAAAAATATGACAATTTATGGTGGGACATTTCATGGCGGAGGGCCATTTTGACTGTTGACCTGCGAGCCATTTAGAAAAAGAATCAAAAAGAAAGTAAAGGTTTTTAGAGCTCCTTCAAATCTTGTTCTAGGATTGTTTTCAGCCAAGTCTCCTATAAACAAGGTTCGCTTCTTTGAATGGCTATGTTCTTTTTCCATTCAAAGAGGTTTGTAAATAATTTTATTTGGCCTAAAGACACCAATCTAGCAGGATGGGCACTTCCCATCTTCATTTTTCTGCTTGCATAGGGACAAATCGTCTGGAGGAGGAGTTGGAGTAAAACCAGGCTGATCTGCTGTTCCATTTAATTCAGGCAGTTTTTTAAAATTATGTTTTATTGATTATGCTATTACAGTTGTCCCATTTCTCTCCCATCATTCCCCTCCACCCTGCACACCCCCTCCCACCCACATGCCCCCCTTTAGTTCATGTCCATGTGTCATAAGTTCTTTGGCTTCTACTTTTCCCACACTATTCTTGCCCTCCCCCTATTTTCTACCTACCATCTATGCTACTTATTCTCTGTAACTTTTCCCCCCTCTCCTCCTCCCACTCCCCTGTTGCAAACCCTCCATGTGATCTCCATTTCTGTGTTCCTGCTCCTGGTCTAGATGTTTGCTTAGTTTGCTTTTGTTTTAGGAGTGGTTGTTAATAACTGTGAGTTTGCTGTCTTTTTACTGTCCTATTTTTTATCTTCTTTTTCTTAGATAAGTCCCTTTAACATTTTATATTATAAGGGTTTGGTGATGATGAACTCCTTTAACTTGACCTTATCTGAGAAGCACTTTATCTGCCCTTCCATTCTAAATGACAGCTTCACTGGATAGAGCAATCTTGGATGTAGGTCCTTGCCTTTCATGACTTGGAATACTTCTTTCCAGCCCCTTCTTGCCTGTAAGGTCTCTTTTGAGAAATCAGCTGACAGTCTGATGGGAACTCCTTTGTAGGTGACTGTCCCCTTATCCCTTGCTGCTTCTAGGATTCTCTCCTTCATTTTCATCTTGGCTAATGTAATTATGATGTGCCTTGGTGTGTTCCTCCTTGGGTGGGTCCAACTTCTTTGGGACTCTCTGAGCTTCCTGGACTTCCTGGAAGTCTATTTCCTTTGCCAGATTGGGGAAGTTCTCCTTTATTATTTGTTCAAATAAGTTTTCCACTTGTTGCTCTTCCTCTTCCCCTTCTGGTACCCCTATAATTTGAATGTTGGGACATTTAAAGATGTCCTGAAGGTTCCTAAGCCTCTCTTCATTTTTTTGAATCCTTGTTTCTCCATTCAGCCAGTTTTTATGTGATGTAAACCATGCTTGAATCCCTAATCACTGTCCAGTCACTGGCTTTTAGTTCTGACACATATTATAGTTTAAATAGTGATGAAAGGTATATGCTTATCTTTGTTTATGATTTAAGTTGTTCATTCAATAGAAAATAATAAATTTAATCAAAGTAAATCCAACCAACCATATTCTATGTTCACAGTATATTGTAGAGTAAATATTTTCTGCCTTTTTTCTTTGTGATTATCAATGTAGGAAACATCCAAACCTGTAGAGAATTTTTATGAGTTTATTTAAGCCACACTGATGACAATTGCCAAGAAGCAAAATCTCAAAAGATTAAGAAAATGCTCCACAGAACGGCAGTTTTGCAGTTTATTTTATACATTGTTAAGTCAGGGGTGTCAAACTCATTTTCTCTGGGGACCACATCAGCCTTGTGGTTGCCTTCAAAGGGCCGAATATAATTTTAGGACTGTATAAATGTAGTTACTCCTTAACTAGGGTCAAGGAGCTTGGAGCTGCTGCTGAGTAGGAACAAGGTGCCAGGTTGGATAAAACAAGGAGGAGGGCTGGATCTGGCCTGTGGGCCTTGTGTTTGCTGCTTGCATTTTAAGTAAAGGAGGAAGCTTAAGGGGGGTTACATGAAATCCATTGGTAGTAGATTATGGAGGCAGGGGAGAACAAAACTGGTAAATCTCTGAAATTGGATAAAGAATAAAATGAAGTGACAACTACTTCCTTTATATCGGTGGGTATAGGATAGTTAACATTAACAGCACATAGAGATGGAATTCTAGGAACAAGATAGCAATGAGGGGTTGGTTCTGTGGTCTGTGTTCTGGTGGGATATTTGCCCTGAGGGGTCTGGAAAAATGGGATCACTCTAACATTCCAAAGGTATATTATCATAGATGCAAAAAGACAACAGGCACAGTTAAGGTAATGATTGTCCTTTGTCTAGAAACATGCGGGCCTAGGACTAACTACCCTCTGGGGTGACTCACTTTTAGTTAGGAAATTTTAATTTCAGACCATCCTATGTGGTTACTTTCTGTCTCTGAGTTTTGTGAAGCCACTATGTAGGCCTCCCCTGAGTTTATTTTCCTTTTTCATCCACATAATCTAGTGGAGAAGACAGAAACACTTACAGTGCAAGGCAAACTATGATTGTATTTCTTGAGTCTATCTTTCCTTATTACTCTCACTGTCACAATTATAGTTGATTGTTTTCACCATTCCTCACTGAGAATATTGCAATAACTTACAAGTTGATCTCTTTGCCTGAACCTTGCTTCCATCAAATCATCTCGCTTTCATCTTGATGCTAAACCTCTAAACCTCTCTGCTTCAGGATAATGCATAGATAGCCTAGTAGCATTTCACAATCTCTTCATCCATACTGGTGTCATCCTCATATCCTTCCACCTCCATGAATGGACGTGCTTTCTAGTCACTCCAAGCTTCTTACTTTTCTTAGAAATAGTATTAATTCACACACACACACACACACACACACACACGCACACACACACCCCTTTTTATGGGCATCCCTGATTTGGTAGAGATTGAATCATTTAATTATGTGTTTAAACATCTTATTAATTTCTATAAACTTTCCACTGTCCAGAATATTGTCTGGAGAAAAGTAAATATTCAGTAGTTTATTATACAAATAATTGTCCTAATAAGAATGTAAACTATTACAGAGGTCCATAAAGCATACTTTTAAAATTAAGGTTAAAGAAAACTATATTGAAGGTGATGGTATATTAATTTTGCCTTAAAATGAGTAAATTCTTTAAAGGCAAAAATAAAGGGATGGAATAAAATAAAGGTTTGCTAATATAAAGAGATTGATGTTGCATTTTCTCTGTCAATTATTCCATCAGTTATCTCTTCTTTCAAGACCAGGGCATGCACCCGACGTGCATGAATATAACTAATAGTGTGGGGTAGAATTCTTTTGTTGTGTATTATAGAAGATTTGTCAGCTGCCCACTGAAAATCCATGTTCCTCTTTTTCTTGCTTATAGAATGCTAATTTTGTCGAAGGCAGCAAAGTGGCCAGAAAAAAAAAATGTATTTCCTAAGTTCTTTTGAAGTTATTGACAATTTCAACACAACTCTAGACAAAGAGCAGGCATTATCACAGAGGACAAAAGATCTAATTAATAAAAAAAGTCTCAAGCATGAGTTGATTAAATGATATAAACAAGAATCTATTTACAGATTTCTTGTTGCTGAAATTTTTAAAAAATCACCTAATTTGCTTAATTTACTCTTTGTTTCTCATAGCCAAATAGTCCTTATGTAATGGATTGTGCAATAGATTAAGGAAAGATAAAAAAGGTATTACTTTATATTACTATATTACTAGTTGTGCTGATAAACTATTCGGAGTTGCATGCAGAAGCTTGTAATATTACTAATAGTATTTTGACTATTGTCTTAGTTGCCCACCCATCAGCTACTAATATATGTGAAATATGCAGACATGACAATGATTGATTTTTGTCCCCAACATCAAACTAATGACATATGTAAAATACAGTATTAACAGAGCCATCATGAATGCCTTCCTGCCCAAATCTACAAGATGTTTTATCAGTGTATGCTTTTGACATCCCTTCTGTGAATGGATGAATCAGTGCAGAGTTATAATAAAACCTGGATTAAATATAAACCAACTAAGTAGATTCCTCAGTTTTGTGAAATATACTTTTTGAAGAAAATACAAATGTTATAATATGAAAAATATAGCATTTATTTTTAATTGAAAAGCCATGAAAATTATACAAAATCTAGGAGTTAACTTGAGGTTAAAAAATCTTTACTGTCATATTTTATACTGCATCACTAAAACCAACATTAGAAATCCAATGCAGCGTTTTCTTTCTGACACAGCCTTAACAGATGAACCAGTGCGTCATTTAGGCTTCTTTCCCTATGTCTATTTTATGAGTTTTTTTCTCATCCCAGATTTCATTCTGTAACTATAAGGAAATACAAATATCTATTAATGTTTATGTTGCCTTTTTCATATGTGCATAATATACAACATTATATTATATAATTATTTAATATTCACTATGCTATACTTTGCTTTTCTCACAAATATATACTGGATGTCTCCCTATATTAGTACATATAAATCATTGTCATTCTTTCAGTTGTGTAGAAATCCATCTGTTGATGAAATACAATTTATTCTAACAATCATTTCTTATTAGGCACTCACTGGAGAAAGACTAGTTAATTCATGTGGGTAGAACTGTATACTTTTGGATGTGCCATTTAATTAGTGCTACTGTATTAGAGAAGTGGTGTCGGTGAAGCAGCTAATGCATGGAAAAATCCTGCAACATATATGAGGTATTAATAATCTGACCATCCTGCATCTGTGTTGTGAAAGTCAGATGCATATGACTTAGACATAGCTGTGAACATTCTCATTTTAGATTTATTTGTTAATGAGACTACACATAATACCAATAAATTTATGCAATTCAAGGATGGTCCAACAGATAGACTATACAGTAAAAGTATAAAAATAACTCCAAATATACAATGTCTCATTGTTCTTTTCTGCTATGAATCATAACAAAAATTCTGAATCACTGCAACATGCTCATTTCATAAAAAATGATTCCATTTATGTCAATTTAATATAATAGTAGTATGATTGGCCTGCATCACATTATATTAAACTTAATTTGCATGTATTTCAGACCTCTAATAAATCAGCTATTAACAAAAGCCTAAGGAATAAGGGATGCTTTATGACATGTCATAATAGAACAGTTGATCTCATTGGTTTCTTATTGAGCAACCATCAACCAAATTCCTATTGATGACTGGTACAAATAAGATTTTACTGCAAACTTTCACTCTATATTCCATAATAAGTAAGACATTTGACCTCTGCAAGAAACAAATATGCTTAGTTTGTATTTTCTATCAGAAACTACCATTAGAGTAGAAACTAATAATAGTAAGAAATATGTATATATTCTTAAGTTCACACAAAATATATCTAATAAAAAATGCTTGAATTAAAAGAAACAAACCAAAAGAACCACTTATTGTTTGGATTATTACAATCTCTCAAGTGCTTACAATAATGAAACTTGATACTACCTATCCTCCTTTGTGACCTCAACCAAGAAAACCTTCTTATATGTGTGCCTCTTGCCCAAGTAGATTAATGAATTCAGGATATAATAGGTCCCTGAAGTGATTTACATATATTGATTAAATATCATGAATGAAATGCTATAGGTTAAATTATTAGAGACACAGGAAATGGAGAAAGCACAATTGTACCCATTGTTTAAATAAATTACTTGGTGATTCTTCTTGACATATGCTTATCCTCATATTTACCCCAATGGCTGCATAAGTGGTGAGACTCTGCTGTACAAGTGCCAGTGTTTCTGATAGACTCCTACACTTTGGGGAACTTTGGCTCTAGAAAATGCATCATTATCTCAATAGGACGATATAACAAATTGTCCTCTGTTGTATGATTAAAGAACATTTAATAAAAGTAGATATTTCAAAAAGGATGCTAGTGCTGACATTTACAAACAAAACACAACCATAATTCAAAGACTTTGGTGTAGACAAGCTCAGCAATGCTGACAGAATGTGGAATAAGATGAATGGAAAAGACCCATGCACTGGCTGAGAGGTCAGCAGGAATGGGAAACTTGAACCACAATTAAATGATGCCAAGTGCTTATATAATTTAGATAAAAGAATACAGTTCCATAAGTTAAGGCATAGAATAGAGATATATTTATTAAGGTTCCAGAGCCTGCCTCCTTCATGGTTCCCTGGACAGTCGTGTAGGATAATTCCCATAGGTGACCAGTAAAAACTCAGCATCCTGCCAGATAAGAAAAGATCTGGACCCTCCTATTCCTGTGTTCATGCCAGTAACTTGGGAAGTGCACACCAATTGCTTTCTAGTACTGATACTTGTTCTACCCAATAGGACATCCATCCACCCTGTGACTGCCACCACTGGCAGTCTTAACTTCTAGTTTCTTGTTTAGTTAAAAATGTCTGATGACTTAGGACTTCTCAAGTGTGTATATGTACACACATACATACATACAGGGGGTTAGTAAAAGTAGGTTTACAGTTTGTATGGAAAAATATAGTGTGTAAGAATAAATAATGATATGAGAGTAAACTGTGTTTTGTGTACTTACAACTGTAAACCTTTTGTCCATATATATAGTGTATATATTTATACATACACACACATACACACACATACCATGAGGTCTGTTCAGAGGTATCTAGCCATGTAATATGAAAAATAGACAAATTTATTAAAGAAGATACAAGAAACATTGCACATAGGACAATGACACCTAAGTCACCATCAAAGCAGGCACCTTGGGACCTCACACAGTCCTCCCAATCACCAACAACTGTCCCACCATATTTTCCTGAATTTCATCGATGGTCTGAAATCTCTTCCCTTTCTAATCTGATTTTAGTTTTGGGAAAAGTCCAAAGTTACAGGATGCCAAATCTGGGCTTAGGGCAGCTGTGTTACCTGGGTGATTTTGATGTTTTGCCAAAAAACTCTGCAGGAGATGCGATGCCTGAGCCGATCCATGTGTTGTTGTGATAAAGCTGCCAATCACCAGTTGCCCCTATCTGCAGCCTTCTGAATCCTCCAAATAGTTCTTGCAAAGGAATGTTCAAGCTTCATGGAAAATTTGGTGCAAATTTGTTGCTCTACTTGCTCAGTACTTCATGGTCATGCTATGGCCACACAATACATATGCTCACTCAATGGCACCTACCTCCCCCACTGCCTAGTAAAGTGAAGTTGTTATTGTTCATGAATATGTATTTCCAGCCCACTTTCCTTGGCTGTCACATCAATATTGCACAAACCATTCTCATTATATTAACGATGGCTAGACTTTTCCAGACAGATCTTTTGTGTGTGTGTGTGTGTGAGAGAGAGAGAGAGAGATGGATTTTTATCTGATGACTTTCTAAGCATCAGATCATACCTGGTCACCCACTGACACACCAGGATATGTCATTCAGGGAAGACCATATGTAAATGAGATTGTAAAAATGTCCAAGAGGAAAGCAACAAAGGTATTATATAAACACAGAAAAGGAAATCAGTAGAAGAATGGAAGTCTGGTGTCATATTCTTAGGAGCAATAGTCATGCCAGGAGATGATATAAAAATGCATTTGAGTTTTATGGAAAGACTATTTTAAACCTGGAATTCAGTGTAAGAGAGTTTGTTGAATTCTGATCAGGATAAATGAAGAGAAAATTTCTATAGCCAGCGGCAGCCTGAGACCTCTATAGTTTGATGTATTGCCAAATGGTGTTTAAGTAAAGTCAGGAACTGTGAAGGATCTGAGATTTTGCCCTGTGTGCAATATAATGTTAACCTACAAGAATTTCATAAATGATGGTAGAATCCCTGGCTATCTGCAACCCAAAAGACAGTTCTCAGCAGAACCTGACCATTGTGGTATCCTGACCCCATATTTCCAGCCTGTGAATCTCAGGGGTGTATGGAAGGCATGAGGAGACATTCTGGAGTCTCTTTTATAAGGGCACTAATCTTATTATGAGGGCTCCATCCTCATGAACTTATCACCTCATCACCTCCCAGAAACCTTTCTTCCTAATATCATCATATTGGGGTTACATTTGAAAACATGAATTCTTGAGGGATACAAACAGACTATAGTAGACATGAAATTCAGGGATATCACCATAACACAGCAGGTAGCCTGAGCTTCATTTAAAATATGTGTCCTTTGCTCCCCAAGTCCAATGTGAGTCATGAGGAGGTGCCAGGTGGGTGCTGCACACACAGTGAGTCTGTGGCACCCCTGGGAACCCCAACCTTAGGAAAACCCTGGTCTCACTAGAAGTGACTAGCAAACCTACCCAAGCTCTGCCCCCAAGGAGACAGTGTCTTTACTGAGCTGGTCAGAAAACAAGTCTGCCCTCTGCCATGGAGAGACACTCTCACTGTCCTTTCAGGCTGTTTACTATAGGGGCATCCTTCAGAAGATACTCTAGCACTGCAGGGGTCACATGGCATGTAGAAATGCCATGAAGAATTGTCTGCCATCAAGTGGTGTTAACTCTTTGCTTAACATGAAAGGAGGAATTATTTCAGTCAGTTAGGGGAAGGATATTTTCATAGCAACTTGGACCAGGGTCACTGTGAATCAAGGGGTAAGGCATTTGTACCCACGCGAAGACTTAAAAAATACTTCAGATGCGTATATTTTTAGGAAATTTTTAATTTTTTTATTTCAGCACAATGAAACATTACACAGA
The DNA here is from genome assembly GCA_004027475.1 of Anoura caudifer. Lineage (NCBI taxonomy): Eukaryota > Metazoa > Chordata > Mammalia > Chiroptera > Phyllostomidae > Anoura > Anoura caudifer. Next base: position 232,195 of record PVKU01001964.1, read on the forward strand.
CCAAATATATAGATCCAGGAAACAGTTATTCTAACTCAAAAATACCAGAAAGAGAAATTCTGTAATAACAGTACCTCCACAGGCTCAGAGAACAACTAGCCCTGACTCGCACGAAGAAGAAGATGTCTAGAAGAAAGTCTAAAATAATTATGGGACTTCATGAAAAGTTAGTGTACTTCAATGATTAAAAGCAAGATGAGAGTCTTGTAGCACACAAAATACAGCTTGTAAAAAGTAATGTAAGATTTAAATAATTCATTATAAAAATTACAGTCCAACCAAATATGACATATTCAATATAAAAGCCAATGGATTTCAACTTAAAATGTAAAATAGCCATGGTGATGGCGAGAATGAATAAGAAATTATTTTTTTTTACTTTTCACACATTGAGTAAAAACATACAATTCAAGAGAAGAAGGTATATAATATGTGATTATTCACATAATAAGATATGAATAATTAAAACTCCAAGAAAAAGTGTTTTGTAAAGAATTATGGTCCAAATATGAAGCAAACTAAAATGTGGCATGGGTTTGAGCAATTAATGTTGTTCAAGAAAAAGAATGTACTTGATCGGGTTGCTTGTCTTCTTAGAGTGGAGTCATGTAAGTTCTTTCTATATTTTAGAGATTAAACCTTTGTCTGAGGTATCGTTGGCAAATATGTTTTCCCATACAGTTGATTCTTTTTATTTTAATACTGTTTTCTTTAGCCATGCAGAAGCTTTTTATTTTGATGAGATCCCATTTGTTTATTCTTTCCTTTATGTCCCTTGCTTTAGGGGACATATCAGTAAAAATATTGCTGCGTGAAATATTTGAGATTTTCCTGCCTATGTTCTCCTCTAGGACTTAAATGGTGTCACGGTTTATATTTAAATCTTTTATCCACCTTGAATTTATTTTTGTGTATGGTATAAGTTGGTATGATCTCACCTTTAATGGGAACCTAATCAACAAAATCAAACAAACAAACATAATATAACCAAAGACGCTGAAATTGAGAATAGGCTGACAGTCACCAGAGGGGAGAGGAGAGGGAATTTCAGGGGAAAAGGGGAAGGGTTTGGAGCAACAAGTATGAAAGATACATGGACAAAAACTGGGGGGGGTGGATATAGGAGGGAGGTGGGGAGGGTTGGGGTGGTGGGCTGGGATGGGAGTAAAAGACAGATAACTGTACAAGAACAACAATTAAAATAAAATTTAAAAAATGATTCCAAAAAAAAAGAGAAAGAGTGTACTTGAAACATTTCCTTGGGGTACCATACAAATTGTAACCTCAATTATTAACCAAAGTTTCTATGGTCCTAATAATGTAAATGTTGTTCATTGTTTTAAAATTTTTCTTTTGAAATTAATTTATAGATAAAACATGCAATCTTTTGTGACTATAAAAATAATATAAATGCAATTTATCCTGTGAAAGTGAAAAATGATAGATAGTTGAAAACTATCTGTTTTTAAATTATCTGAGAGAGCTTGGAAGGAGGAAGTATGTTGATAAAATTATTGTCTTACTAAGTTAAGGATCTAAAGCTATTGTTAAAGTTTCTGAAATAAGACTAAAAATTTAGGGGTATATTATAAATTACAAACACACTAAATGAATTTAAAATAATTATATATAGTGTGAGGAATGGAAAAGGAAGAGGTATGGGAGGGGAGATATGTAGATGAATTATATATTTACAAATTAGAGAGAAAAGTCTGTATGTAAAGTTGATAAATTAGAAACTGAGCACAAATAGATAAGATGGTAACCCACTGGTGAAATACAAAGTCAGATGGTTGAATGAATCAGTGTAGAGGAAAATGGAGTGTGCGTTTCAGTATTTACATACTCTGTATTATTTTCTATTCTGATCTGTTTTAAAGAACAGATATAGAAGATGAGGTATTTCTGAATATTAATACAGCTAATTATTTAGGAACAGGAGAATGAACTAGGAATGCGGTAGGGGCTCAAACTCTGGACAGGCTTGTGTATCACAATTATTCATAGAACCTGCTACACAGAGAGATCCTCTGGTCCCACGTCCTCATTTTGTGTTCAGCAGGTCTGCAATTCTGCATGAGAATATACATTTTAACACACTTGGAGGTGAGTTTGCTGCATAGCTCATTATAACAAACATACCAAATACCCACAGCTCTAACTGGACTAAAACTCACTAGTTTACCAACTGGAGAAATAGTCAGCAGCTTAAACTGCTTTAAAAATCATGATGTGACTTAAGGTTGATCACAGAGATTGATATGACTTTCTTGGAAATACTGTTAAAAAGATTCAGTTTCTTCTATTTTGCAAGACTGAGATGGCATCTGAGGAGAAACAGAAGTGTCAGGTAGTGGGGTGACATCTTTTTCACTCCTGGGATGTGTGGTTTCTGTCTTTCACTCCACTGTCGCTTCTCAGTTCACAGTATTAATTATAAATGACATTCACAAAAATAATCAAACAGATGTGAATGTAATCCATACTAATTTGTGCCATATGGATAAACTTTTTACAGGAGCCAGAGATGACAAGACCATTCAGAAGAAGCTTTGGTAGTCAGATTTCATCACTGCACAAAGACACAGAGTGATGAATGTTTCCCAAAAGATTTTGACTACATAATGAATTTTCCCACTTCAGGAGTGTGTCTCCTGGGGTATGTGGAGAGGGAGCAACTTTCTCCATGCTCTGATGTAATCTTTCTTTCTCCTCCTTTGCTTTGTTTAAAAAAATCATTCTAAGGCCAACCTTAATATCCGTGAAGTTCGGTACTCTCTCCAGCCAGTATTTTATTCCTGCCTTTGGTCATTGATTGATTTTAGAGAGAGAGGAAGGGAAAGAGAGAGAAACATTGATTTGTTGTTACACTTACTTCTTCATTCATTGATTGAGTCTTGCAGGTGCCTTGAGCAGAAATCAAGCCTGCAACCTTGGTATAGGGGGATGACACTCTAACCAACCTAGCTACCTGGCTAGCATCCCCTGCCTTTTGTTCTCAACTTGAGAATTGTTACATCTTTGGTTATTTCCTGCTTCTTGGATGATTTCCCACTGTGATGAATAATGATTCCTTTACCGATAAGTAATGAGTCATTTTATGTTTCAAGGTAAAAATCAGTAAGTGGCATTTTAATTACACAAAGGAAAAGGAAAATTGCAAAGAAAGCCGTGAAAGGGTTAATTTCTGCCCATTTGGAAGAGAGAATGAAAAAGGACACTCTCCCCTAGGGCTTCCGTTTCATCCTGATGTGTATTGAAATGTAAGCTGCAACCAACAGTCTGGTTAATAACAATTCATGCTGCTGTCAATCTTTTTGACCAATGTCATCAATATTTTACACCACAAAACAACAACAATTAAGAATCAGGACCAGGAGAAGCACTTGGGGCAAAAGTGTTTCTAACATGATAATGAAATCGACCCTACAGAGCCAACATTTCCAATAGACATTCTAAGAAAAGTTTTTCTGTGATTTTCTTTTCCGAACAGTATGAACCACCACTCTTTGTTACAAAGGAACACTGATCACACAAGAGAGATCCTAATTCCAGCCCGTGAAATTCAGATAAAAGTTACTTGAGGACAAGTAGTAACATTAATAGAAGTTATTGTTTATCCCTCACTAGGGAGCTAGGAACTGTTCTAATTATACAATGAATTCAAAGCTAAATCTGAATTAAAAACAAATATTGGCAAATTTCTGCCTATTAGGCAAGCTAGTTTTCAAAGCATAGTGAAAATGATCAAATCTCCATTTTTTTCTCAGTTCAACTTCTGTAAATTTTAAGAAAGGTGACATTGGTCTTTGTTTTATTTATCCTAGTAAATAAAAAAATTGTTAGTAAAAATGAAAGCAGGAAGGCATCAAATTCAAAAGTCCATTTTATTTATTACATAAGCTTGAGTTAAGCTTTTTTATATCATTTTAGGTCCAGATTTTAGGCATTGAAGTTCATCAACCAGAAATCACCAAAAACACAGCTATAGTCATAGTCCAAAGCAAGGATCGATTCACCTCTTGGCAGCTAAGGGCCCCTGGCCTTAGGAAAGTCTTAGTAAGGGGGATTTGGAACAAGGCTTCTTACAGAATGGCATTGAGCAGAGACTGGGAAGGTGGGATGTTCTGGACTGGATGCTCTCACTATAAAGCAACCGGTGATTGTGTATCCCAATATTTTTGACCAGGGGTTGGTAATAGTAATGTGAGGCTAGAATTTTGTTGGTAAAGAAACAAACACTGATCACTCAACAAAGGGCTTATCAATGATTTTTGCAGTTATGGCTCTATCTTGTCTAAGTTCTGGTAAAAGCACTGTTTCTGCTAAAAAAGATGGCCAGGCCTGTTTTCCTTGCCTGGGTCCATTGTCAAAGTTGTTCTAGGACAACATGAAACAATTAGATTAGAAAGATACAGTTAATGAAAACTATTTGAGATGATTGTTTAATAGTTCATGTAAAACATCTTGTGCTTCAAAATCATTTTATTTCTGTGCACATGAGATATTGCCCAACAGTTTGTCATGAAAATCTCACCACTTGCAATATTTCTTCTGAAATTCATTTATATTGTTATCTCCTAGGAAAACAGAAATGAGTTTCAAGTAATCTCCTAATTATTTTGGCACCTATGGATAGGACCCAAGTGCTTTACCTTCTATCAGGTTATGTACCACTTGATTAAAATTTTGCCTTTTGTAGTATGTGTGTGAATATGTATTTCATTATTAATAGCACATCAATAATACTGTATAAAATGAACTCAGCTGTTTTGATGTTACTTCCTGGGGGTCACATTGTACAAAAGCTCTCAAATTTGGCCTCAATGATACTTGAAAGAGCAACTATAAGCTACCCTATTCTTCCCTCTCCTTCATTGTCATCATTTTCAGCTTAAGTGGTCAGCTGGTAACAGGGCAGTAACAAAAATCAGAAGGGGTTTGAATGGTTTCTGGGCTGTTTGTGTCTCTTAGAATGTTGTGCTCCTTCTGCACCCAGAGCCAGCTCTGTTCTAAAGAAAAGCATGGCCTCTGGGGATGCCTAAAAGCCACCCAACTTAAGTCATAGACATGGCATTCTTACGTTATCCACTCTTTGAATCTTGCAAAATTGCCAGGTGTTGTGGATCCACTTGGATTCTGTGCTCCTGGGCATCATGACCCCTGAATGGGATGAGGAGGTGAGGGAGGGCAGCCAACACACCCCAGGGCATGTATCTCCTCAGATCACAAGCATGTCCATCATCCCAATGGACTTGCTTCCTAAACATAGATTCGAAGATAAAATTATTGAGAATTCATGACAATGTCATCACTGGGCCCTGTGTACATTCCCATGAAGCTGGTCCTGCTCAGGGGGTATAAACAGGCTCTTGCTCGTATTTCCCCCCATGGAGGAAAAACTAGCTAACTAACTAACTAACTAACTAACTAACTAACTAACTAACTAACTGAAAATCCTTTGATTCCACTTCCCCTGCAGCTGCTGCTCAGTTTCCCTTCTTCTCTTACAACAACATTCTTTGAAAAATTTTATGTATGTCTAATCTCTGATTTCTCTCCCCGCCATTTTCTAAGTCTGCTGACATCAGGATTTTGCCCAAATTGTTATATCAGGTTTGCTCTTGTCAGGGTCATGAATGTGTTTCCTGTGGCATATCCAATGGTCAGCCCCTTGTCCTTGTCTTAGCACATATGCATGTCCTTAAAATAATTTTGTCACTTGGCTTCCTAGATACCACACTTAATGATTTTCTTCTATCTCTGATCTCTTTCTTTTATTCTCTTCTTTTATTCTTCTATTCTTCACTTGCTTTCTGAACTTTGAAGTGCTCTTAGCACTTAAATTTTTTAATTGATTTTAAAGAGAGAGGAAAGGAGAGATGTGAAACATTGATTTGTTCTGTTTCTTTATGCATTCATTGGTTGATTCTTATATGTGCTCTGACTGAGGATCAAACCCACAACATTAGCCTATCAGGACAACACACTAACCAAGTCAGATATCTGGTCAGGGCTCTTAAAGCACTTTTTTGGTATGATCAGAATATCTCCTTTAAGCAATGGATGGAGGGCAGAATACACCCTCCTTTGCTCCTCTAACATTTTGCTGGGTTAAAAATAAATGTAATTGCTGAAGATTTATCATTCACCTTGGCTCATGAGGGCTACAGCCAAACACTAAACATAATGGTATGACACTCAGGGAGGATTCTTACTACATCATTTCACTGTCATTCTCTCTAAGTTGGTCTTCTTTTTTTAATATTTTATTTCTTTATTTTTAGAGAGAGGGGGAAGGGAAGGAGAAAGAGAAGGAAACATCAATGTGTGGTTGCCTCTCACATGGCCCCCACTGGAGACCTGGCCTGCATCCCAGGCATGTGCCCTGACTGGGAATCGAACCACAACCCTTTGGTTCACAGCCCACGCTCAATCCACTGAGCTACACCAGCCAGGGTATAAATTGGTCTTCTTGATTTCTTATACAAGAGAGGTAAAGTCCTGGTGCTTTGGGCTTTCTATACCATGCAGCTGAATATATGATGACATACATCCTGAGAAATTACTTTTATCTTCTATCATTCTGTAAAATATAAAACGTGTTCTAAAATTATGCAAACTATTTAAAGATGAAAATTCCTTAGATTGGAAGGATCAGTAAACCAAGTGGGAGCAGGATACAACTAGCACTGTCTTTCTCTCCAGTCATAGCAAGTGACACCTACGTCAATTCTTGAGGCAATAGGAGTTAAGTTTATGTTTGAGAACAGAAGGACTCTTGTATAGGAGTTTAACTTGTTGAGAATACAATAAAGAATTAAAACATAACTTTATTTACAACTTAAGTGAAAGATGCCTGTGTCCTTTACGTATAGGGAACTGAAGTAAGAAGCACTTCCCTCTTGTCTGTGATTCTTGCTGCTAATAATACAAATAATTTTATTTGTATAGACAAAAATCATCTCAGCCTTGAGACTCACAAATGTTCTTCAAGGCTGAAATTATTATTTTTATTAACAATGAGAAACAAGATGAGTACGTCTAAATCAATTGTTAATGAATATGTGATATCAATCAAAGTTGGGCCTTAAATGCAGATTGCCTGACTCCAAATCCAGGGTTCTTTTCATGTAAAAATTAACTGCTTAAATAATTCATATTTGTATCCCAAATCAAAAACAGTGTGACTTAATCTTATTTGACGTTAGAATTTCAAGTGTGGTGATTTTCATTGGTCATCAGTGTGACTTGGACCATGTTCAATATTAAAGAGAACAAAGCAGATTTTTCAAATTATTACTGAATATATAACATCAATAGGGAACACTTATTACTAACCATTGGATAACTCTCTCCTGTTCCTGGACAATGTTGGCATTTACATAATGATGACATCAACCTGGCTTTAGAATTTAGTCCTACTTAGATGCAGTGAGTTAAATCCAATTGCAACACTGAGAGTAACTTATTCATTGACATGAATGCCTTGACTTATTGGAACCTGCTGGCAAAACCCACAGAATTCTGCTAGAATAAGATATTTTCACCCCAGTCAAGCAGAATAGTGCTGCTAGGAATGAGAACTGAATAGATCAGATTTCTTATTTTTAATTATTGAAACTAAGGAAAAGCAGAGGAGCACACCAATTTTCTGACCTGGTAAAATGACTTAATATCATTTCAAAAATTATAGATATATAAATGTAATTAATTTTCAACTTGTTAACACTAGGTGTAAAGTAGAAAATATAACTATTTGGGAGCTCTTACAAAAGAATCATATTGTATTTTCATTTTTTACATTAAAATTGTATTTTTAAGATGAAAATGCTAATTTTAATAAGTAAAGGTTACTGCTCACAATAATTTACTTTTTATAGTCATAAAACCAAATTTGTTTTAATACTTACATTTATGATAATTTTGGTGAGAATTAATGCTGAACTGTGGTGAGGAAAAGAGATGAGGAACTGTGTTTAGAATGAATAATTTTGTAAGGATTTTAGCATCTATTTGGAGATAGTTCTGAGAACTTTCATAAAAACTTAAGACCAGAACTCACAAGACTGGATTCTGACCTCTGGCTTTGAACTGATCACACAAACTCTTCTGAAAAATAGTGGTGATGGTATTATCAGTAGGATTTTTTTCTTCTTCTTTTTTGTAGAGAGATTACTATTCTTATTTTAATTACTACTAAATTCAGAGCTAATACACTAACTAAATATATACACACATACATGTGTATATGGTATATATAAATATTTGCACATGTTTATATGTGGTGTGTGTATATATATTACATATAAAAATTCTTGACTTCAAAGAAGTTTACTATTTAGCATTTACAGTTTTTTATTAAAAATATATGTGATAAGATTGCCAATGACAAACAATTTTTTAATCAAAATCCTGAGTTATATACATATAGCAATCATGCCAGAAAGCATGATATTCATATCTATGCTGTACTAGACTTATAAGAATCCAGATTGTGGGAAAGGGCATTTATGGGTAATTTTTAAGGCACTTGAAGTTAATATATTTGTCTAGATCAGGGCTGGTCATTTGGAGCACAAATTACCACAAAATAATCAGAATTAAGTGTCTAGTTTAAGCCAGAACCATAGTTCCCAGAAATGCTGTATAAATTCAGAGTTTATTGACTTGCCCCTTCTCTGGAGTGATACTTCTTGGCTTTCAAAAATACTTAATTCTAGAAAACTGTAGGTGACATCATTTGGTCCCATAAAATTCTTTACCAAATTATATGTGGGTTTTATTCTCTTGTGAACTTTACATGTAGAATTCTTCATGAAATGACCATATCAGTGTAACTGTTCCATTTATTATGGATATTTTGTTTTATCAAGTTGTGTCTATTATGAAACTACACAATAGAACTGTGTTTACTACTAAAGTGCCAGGGATATCTGTGAAGCTGTCCCTCCCCTAACAACTGTGACCCTATTGTCTCATAAACACTCATTCTTTCAACATATCTTTATTGGAGATGGATGATGGCAGAAACTTCTACAACTAGGTATCTTGTCCTGGATAAAACAAACAAAAACTCTCTTTTTCCCAGAATTTCCAACCTAGTAACTTTATGAGTTTTTACATTTCAAGGACAGACATCTGTGTACCTGGGACTTTTAGCCTTACCCAAGACACTGTGTGCATAGACACTGCCTCGCACAGGGAAGTCAGCTGTAGGTAACGTTCTGCATGGATGCACTTCTCAGGATTACATTTTTATGTCTCATGTTCTCTAATTATAGATTTTAAGACTCTAGATAAATGCCCTTTTGTTTTTCTTTTGGTCTTGTTGAAAGTATTTCTTTTGAATGATTTAAATTTTTTATTTTTCAATTATAGTTCACATTCAATATTATATTAGTTTCAATTTAAGTACAGTGTTTAGACATTTATATAACCTACAAAGTAATCCCTCCAGTAAGTCGAGTACCCACCTGACACCATACATAGTTAGTATTTATTACATTATTATTAACTATGTTCCCTATGCTGTGGTTTACATTCCTGTGACTGTTTTATAACTGCCCATTTGTACTTCTTTATCCCTTTAACTTTTTGTTAACAGTAAGTGCCCTAAACAAGAAAAGCCTTTAACATCTTTTCCAAACATCAGGAGAAAACTAATACTTCAAGGGTCATCTCACTCTGTTTGTGTATGCATTAACACTTCAATATATATGTATATATTTATATATAAATGAGGCTATGTACAGTATATGTAGGGCATATATAAATGTGGTATTATTTTTTCTTTTTCCACATTTGTTATTGTTGTTCAAGTACAGTTATCTTCCTTTTCCCCCCTCCACACTACTCCCCACCCCATCCATCCCCACTTCCCACACTTGATCCTACCCACTTTGGTTTTGTCCATGAAAATATTTATTTTGGACCCACATGGTATTCTCTGAATTTTACAATTGACTTCCCCTGTGGAATTAAATAATCTGCATACATTCTCCCACAAGATCAGGTTTCATGACTACAACAGGACTTTTAAACCATAAATAAGTAATAATGGTAATAAGGACTCCATGGGTAATTGTCCAAAAGCTGAGACAGAGAATTTGAGAGCCATGACTTTATGTGTAATTTATGCCCCTAATTTTTCAATTTGAAAGCACTTGCCAGATTTCATGATATTCATAGAGGGTGCTTTCCTTTTCTCCTGTGGATAAATTTTCCTTATCCTTCCTTAATGGGCATTGAGTGTGAGTGACCTGACAGTGACTGCCCATCACTTCCAGCTTCCATCGAAGCATCATTAGGTTTCCTGTTTATGCCAACTATAAGGAAATAGGTGAGAAAAATAAGCAGGGGGCTAAAAGCATTAAAAAATATATATTTGTATTGTGTCAAATTGCCAGTTTTTGAACAAGCTAAGTATTCATTTCTCCTCATAACCATGAATGCTACAAATTTTGGGGCTTATACTGCACTTTTGTTTAAAAGACATTGCAGCCTGCAATCTTAGTTCATTTGGTGCTACTCTGGTAAATGACCATCTTTCATATCAGAAATTTCAATCGGAGTACTGATCGGTGGGTTAATATTATAGAAAGAGCACTCTAGGGGAACATAAAGAAATGGCTGGATTTTAGTACCTGGTAAAATAGTTCTCTACTCCAAAATGGGAACAGTTAAATCAACAAAATGACTTGGAATAAATATGCCCTTTCTTGGTGTTTCAGTTTATTTGAGTGATACTTTACTGAAATCTTACAGTTCTTCATCATCTATTGTTGTTTGTTTCAGATATTAATTTTAAATGTTATACTGTTTTAAATAAATATTGTTTGGTAGATATATCCTGCCCTGAACATAAATAAAATAAAATAAATTGAAATATTTTTACAAACATTTAGATACCCCATAATAGTTTCTACTACAAGAAATATAGGCATAGTTTCCATAATAGGAGCCCATTGTGGGATAAGAGGTAGAAACTGTGTTATAATGTCATCTTCTATGGACCCAATCCCCTCTTCTACATAGTTATGATAGCTCCTTTAATACAATTTTGGTAAGGTTAAAAAAAAACTTATATATCAAATGCCTGTGTATTATTTCTTATCGGTAGCATTTTCTCCCAGGCATCTTTCCAATGACCAAAGGGGGGCAACACCAACAGCTTCCCAGTGAGTCCCCAGAAGGCCACATACCCCATATCAGCTCTGCTCTGTTCACCATCCCAAGGCCTGCAGGGCAGGTATCATTATCCTCATCTACAGTCAAATGAACTCTTACATTCCAAAGAATAGGTGAGATCCCAATAATTTATAGTATGCTATTATAACTTTCTGCAAAAGAGTATGATCATTAATATTTCAGTTAAGATGATACACACTGTTAGAAATATTGTTTATTTTGTCTTAAGCCATTCATAGCAAAACATTCCCAACTGTGGTGGCTAAATGTTAAAAGCATGGGGGTTAACATTACAAAGATAGGCTACAATGTTTTAAATTGTTTCAATGTGTAAATATTAGAGATAGAAAAACGCATCTTTGATTATCTGTAACTTAAGTCACAAGGAGAGATCAAACATAAAGGAATTGGTACAAACTCTGGCTTGATCCATAGCATGTTAGAGCCAGACATATTTTTCTGTTGAGTGGTGATTTTTCTTCATTTGAGGTTTTCTGGTGTTTATTGATTGGATGGAGCAGGTGATGTGTGATTTCACATCCCCTGGGTCCATGAAGGCATTGGTCTCTCCACTTTGGCATGGCTTCACCTGCCTGAATAGTCGATTGCCTTCCTTTATTCCTTTATTTCAGTTTCTCACTCATTTGCAGCCAAAAGCAGCTCAGGAGGAAACCTTTCCTTTGGAGTGAAATATTGGCGGTGGGGGGAGGAAACCTTGCACATTATTACCAAATTAAATATCTGTGTCTGAGACTCAGGGACCAGCATTATGCCATGGTGCATATTAAATTCAGGGGAAACTCTGAAAAAAGGAAAAGTCCATGTTTCAAATTGATTTATGATCTCTAGGCATGGAAAAGAAGTGTTCAATAGGCTCATTGTCTTCTTATTATTTTCTTTCTTCTGCTCCTCCTCCTTCTCTTCTGCAGCAACCTCTAACCCATCTTTAAACTTTAATATAAATACACAGCACCCTACTCATATACAAACATACAGAAAGGCCAAGGTTGGTACCTCAACTCCACATTTGATTGAATGAGTCAATCCTTGATAACTGGTTTTCAACCTTAGATTCTATAACAAAATACCACAGATAGGTTGGGGAACGGGAGCTTATAACACAACAGACATTTATTCCTCATTGTTCTGGAAGCTGGTAATTCTATAGCCCTTTACAGTTTGTAAACCCCTTTCAAATACACAATCTTATTTGCTCCCTACAATGTCAGTAAGGCTTTTCTACACCACCATTTATGGCAAAACTGAGCTTCTAGCATGAGTTTCCCTTTCCAAATGTCGACACTATAAAACTTTGGAGAAGCAGTGTTGTAATATGCAGCAACAACTTCACAAACTCATATGCTGCCAAGAAATCTTACAGTCCAAATTGATTTGGCAGGGATATGCAAAGTCACCTTAAGAATAAAGTATGCCCTCAGCAAAACCCAATTGACTAAAATCTGATTTAAAAGATTAGCATATCAAAAGAAAGATAATGTGTCAATAAGAATTAGCTTATGTAAACTGTGTCCATTCAAGTTGTATGGGTTCTGCTTTGCAAAGAAACTAAGGGTTTGTGTAGTACATATTTGACCAGTGTGGAGAAACGCATCAGCCTAACAAAACCTCATGCTATTAAAACTTCAAACCACATAATTAACTCCCTTTGCTCTGATATGCTTAGAAAGAAATCATCCTGTAATTTGACTTTCTGTGTAGCTTTTCTCCAAGGACAGGGTGTGCATGTTAACATCTGTCCCTAACATGATTATATTTCACATTGTAAATGAGCAAATCATCTCTGTGGTTTTTGTACTTCAAGCTTTGAACAAATCCACCAGGATGTATCACCTTCTACAAGTCTAGTCACTCCAGATGCAGGCCTGCCCCCACCCCTCAGAGATGAGATTTTTAAGAGAGGGACTGTGTTGCTATAGAGGCCAGGAAGCTGGGCATGGATGGTAAAGACTGTTTGAATTATCTTATTTTATAAGATGTTGGAGGAAGTGCTGTGAAAGAGAAATGGAGCCAGATGCCAGTTAAAAGCAGTAAAGGCAAATTTTATTCAGCACTATTGCAATAGCAGTCTTTGGTATAAAACTGAAATCCATTCCAAATACAGCAAAGATGGCTGAGTATTTACAGTCAGGGGGCAGAGAGTGGTCCCTAGGTGGAAAATTACTAAGAGGAGAAGTCAAATTGGGGGTGTGTTGCAACGGATCATGGCTGAGCAGCTCCACTCTCGCCTCCGGTGGATGAAAGAAAATGCGTGGAGCTGTGGGGATGTTGGACATGCCTTTATTCACGGGTGAGCAAGCCACACATGCCACAGGCTGCATGCCTAACTAGTGAGAAGCCCCTACCTGTTTAAGTACTAGAGGGGAACAAAGCCGGAAAACTGCCAAAACCTTACATAACATAACATAGTTCTGTGCATGCCAGCCCTCTTTATGTTATAGGAACAGTTTATGGGACCCAGTCTGAAGGCTATGAGAACCCTGGTTATCAGGCCCCTCCAAGGCCGTGGGAACACTGCTTCCCTGAGCTACCCAGACACCTGGGTGAGGGAGCCAGACTGCCTCCACTTACCCTACAGTGGGGTTGTGGATAGGGGGAGAGTCTGCTAGACTGGCCTAACAGGATTCATGTTCAAGGTGGGCCAATGACTTAGATGTCATGGGGTGGGAATGAGGACCTTGATCATATATGGACAGTGATCAGATGCCAAGGGTTCAGATTCTCTCTGAACTCACTTGGAAGGTCTCACTAAAACTGAGCTAGGCCGGCCCAGGTCAGGGTCCATGCCTGGAGCCTAGTGAAAAAGAGGGCTTAGAGGAGCCTGACCAGACCTTGGTCAAGGAGAGGGCCTCTGAAAATGCACAATACTTTGGAGGCACTCTAAGATCTGTGTTTCAGGTCTTCTAATTCCTTCCTAGTGTTGTTTCCATTATACCATACCACCTGGATTTTTACCCACTTTAAAAAGTATTATTATTTTGCTTTAGTCTTCACAATGTTTAATTTTTTGCTTGCAAAATATCCCACTGGGCTGATAAAATCCAACTTTTCCTCTTCAGAGTGTACAGTAGGCCTAGCCCAGTTTACGACATTTATATAATAAACATAAGGAAACACCGTTACTTCTGTACCCAGTATATATGTATCTTTATGATTGCTATAATATAAGATATTCCTTTTGTGAATGAAAATAGGAAAAGTGGGTTTTGTGAAAAATAACCACACAGGGATATCTGGTCATAAATTCCTAACTGGGCAGGTCATGGTGGGTAGTCACACCTTAGGCCTATAACTTTTTTAGTGAAGGTTTAACTTTGTATTAAGCAAGTCCTGTCCATTGTTTCTATATATCTAGGTTAACACACCTTTGAAATAAGTGTAACCACCTTCAAGGAAGCACAGAATCTTGTTAACTGTCTGGTAATCCAGTTCTCCCTGCTCTATGTAATCTTCCTCACTTTCCTACCTTAATTCCAAATGCATGAAAGAAACTGAAAAACTATTACCATCCAGAGCACTTGAAATCTTGCTTCCTGGCAATTGTCCTCACTTTTGGCTTAAATAAACCTTTATAAAAAATTCCCTACAGGTTTTGACAGTTCTTACATGAACACTAATTTAGAAAGCTCTCAATACTTTATGCACAATTCAATACCCCCTTAACCTGCTATCTTTGTGTGTTGTAATTTAAAATACTAATTTAGCATGTACAAACATTTGCCATAGGTTTACTTTCACTTGCATTTCTATAATTACTGTGAATGGTTCAGCTTTCTGTTTCAGCTTGTATGGGTTTTCTGTAGCCTTTTAAAATGGTCCAATTATTGCCCTGACTAGGTGACTCAATTGGGTGTCATCCTGCAATGCAAAGCAGAAGGTTGCTGGTTCAGTTCCTGGTCAGGGCACATGCCTGATGTGTTCTCTTCCTCTTTTTCTCCTTCCCTCCCTCCCCCTCTCTCTAAAAATAAGTAAAATCTTAAAAAAATTAAATAGTCAAATTATTTATTTTATTAAATGTTAGAGCATGTGGATATAACATAAGTTGAGGAAGAAATAGCTGTGGTTGCTACAAGATGCATGATAGAGATGAAATGATGATGTGGTTCAGGGACTTTCCTGAAACCCTTAAAATCTTTTCATTATTACAAATTTAAGTATCTGGAATGTCAGTAGGTAAATATTTCACAATATTTTTTAAAAACCTTTTCTGTAATGTTTTGCAAAAATGATCTTAACTCAATGCAGACTGAGACAAATGACCAAAAAAGTTAAAAAATATTAAATAAAAACAATACTCATAGCTACATGAACTTATATACATCTATTATGTTTTAAGTTAATTTACTTATTGTAATTGTTGGAAGTTACCCTTTTTTGTTATATCTAAATATCTTATTTATCTTATTCACTTGACAATTACACCTTTGGAAATTGATAATAAATTGTCTCTTTATTTTAAATTTAATATTAGAAGACTTTAGTCATGTTAATTTACTTTTACTAGGCCTTACAAGCTATATTTCCTAGAGATTGAGGAAAAAGACAAGAACTTAAAACTGTATACTTACAGAGATAATACATGAAAGTTTTATACATTAGATAGAAAATCCTTTTTCATCTTTTTGGCTAATTTTTTCATAACGTAAATTTAAGTCAATAACTTAACCCACTTATTTAAGTCTACTGGAGTGCTTGTATTTTGTGCATTTTGAATGATGACTCAGAGAATCGGAGACGGGCTCTGCCCTCCCCTGGGCTATGCCTTGCCTATATTGTCCTCTGAGCTCCCTGATAACTTCCCCAAGATCCGGTCTTCTTTCCCTCCTTGGTAAGAGATTTCTGTGCAGTATAGTGAAAAGTCTTTCTCAAACACAGATAGATTACATCTACTGTCTCTCCCCTGTCTAAATTCTGGCATTTCATTATGGGAGAAAATTAAATTGACTTGGCATCGTGTGTACCTCACAAAGCACATTGGACTGTCATCCACCACCTTATTCTCAACCAGGTGATTGCAAATTGATGACTTTTTTTCCAACTTCTTCAACTATTAAAACTTTAAGCTGACTAGTTAGTGATTATAAAGATAAAACTTTTATGTTCATTTTTAAAAAGGGTATCATTATTAGTCTTTCCTATGATTTCAAGAACTCTATATGGCTGCCATCTGTTATCAAAAGTATCTGCTGATGACTTCAAAGCATGTCTTTTGGGCCTCCTGGCCTCGCTCCTTCTACCTCTGAACCCTCCCTCATCCCTTTTTCCATATCACAATTTACTGCAGTCCCGCAAGGCCCCTCAATTCTCTAGATTTTCTTGTGTTTATTGAATTTATTGATGTTTCTATATAGAGATGTTATTTGTCTTATACAAAAAAGAGGAGGGGGCAGTTGGGGAATATAATTGGAATTCTTTAAGGCACTGTAGTAAGCATATTCACATTAGAATATTACATATTTTTCCTGTGCTACATAACTTCCCAAAGACTGTTTAATTGACAGCATATGTTGAGATTCAGATCAGCAAATAATTATTCATAGATTGTAAGAAAAAGACTTGCAAGGTTTCACGTAATCTGTGATGAGACAGATAATAGGATTTTAATTGTACGATAATGCATTTTGTTATGGAACAAGGGTGTCCACCCACTCAACTCACAGCAAAGCTAAACACTGAACACCAGGTTCTGTAGTGAAGAAATTGGAGTCAATTATTGGCAAGGTGCCAAGCCAGTGTAAAAGTAGGGAAGGTATTTTTTCTATTTTAAATGTTGTTCTTGTATAGTTTTCGGCCTTTTATTCCCATCCTAGCCCATCGTCCCAGCCCTCCCCCACCTCCCTCACATTTCCACCCCCCCATTTTTGACCATGTATCCTTTATACTTGTTCCTATAAACCCTTCCCTTTTTCCCCCTGAAATTCCCTCCCCTCTCCCCTCCGGTGACAGTCAGCTTGGAAAGCTATTTTATTAAACCCAAATTGTCTGATGGCTTTTGATCTAGGTTTGTTGTTGTTGTTGTTGTTTTAAGATTTGGATTTTTTTTATTTTTTAATTTATTTTTTCTCAATTTGTAAATTTTTGTTCAAGTACATTTGTCTCCATTTTTCCATCACCACTCACTCCCACAACCATCCCCACCTCCCATCCTCCATCCTACCCACCTATGGTTTTGTCCCTGTGTTCTTTATACATGTGCCTTGATGACCCTTTCTCTTTTCATTATCCTCTCCTACCTCCCATCTGGTTACTGTCAGTTTCTACTTTATTTCAATGTCTCTGATTTTATTTTGCTTGCTTGATTTTTTTGCTAATTAGTTTCCACTTTTAGGTGAGCTCATACAGTATTTGTCTTTCACTGCCTGGCTTATTTCACTTAGCATAATGCTCTCCAGATCCATCCATGCTGTCACAAAGGGTAGGAGCTCCTTCTTTCTTTCTGCTGCATAGTATTACATTGTATAAATGTACCAACGTTTTTGATACACTCATTAACCGATGGGTATTTAGGTTGATTCCACATATGGCTCCTGTAAATTGTGCTGCTATGAACATTGGGGTGCACAGGTTCTTTTGAATTGGTGTTTCAGGGTTCCTAGGATATAATCCCAGCAGTGGAATTGCCAGATCAAAAGGTAGTTCCATTTTTAGTTTCTTGAGGAAATTCCATACTGTTTTCCACAGTGTCTGTACCAGTCTGCATTCACACCAACAGTGCACTAGGGTTCCTTTTTCTTAAAAACCTCACTAGCACCTGTTGTTTGTTCCTTTGTTTATGATGGCCATTCTGACAGGTGTGAAGTAGTATCTCATTGTGGTCTTAATTTGCATCTCTCTGATAGCTAGCGATATTGAACATCTTTTCATGTGTCTCTGGATCCTCTGTATGTCCTCCTTGGAGGCCTTTATTATGTTGAGGTATGATCCCTCGACCCCTACTTTGCTGCGTGCTTTTGTCATAAATGGGTGCTGTACCTTATCAGATGCTTTTTCTGCCTCTATTGATATGATGATGTGATTTTTGTCTTTCCTTTTGCTTATGTAATGTAGTAGGTTTATTGATTTGTGAATGTTGTACCATACTTGCATCGCTGGGATGAACACCGCTTGATCATGGTGTATGATCTTTTTAATGTATTGTTGGATGCAGTTTGCCAATATTTTGTTGAGGATTTTAGTATCTATGTTCATCAGTGATATTGGTCTGTATTTTTTTTCTTTGTTGTGTCTTTATCTGGTTTTGGGGATTAGGATGATGCTGGCTTCATAAAAAGAGTTTGGGAGTCCTCCCTCTTCTTGGATTTTTCAGAATAATCTGTGAAGGATAGGAGTTAGCTCTTCCTGAATTTTTTTGTAAATTTTTCCTGTGAAACCCTCCAATATAGGGCTTTTGTATGATGGAAGTTTTTTTTTTTTTTTTTTAATAGTGCTTTCATTTTGCCAGCTCTTATTGATCTTTTCAGGCTTTCTGATGTTTCTTCATTCAGTTTTGGAAGATTAATTTTTTCCAGAAAGTTGTCCTTTTTACACAGGTTTTCAAATTTCCTGGCATATAGTTGTTCATAGTAATTTCTTACAATACTTTCTATTTCTGTGGTATCAGTTGTGATCCCTCCTCTTTCATTTCTGATTGTGTTTATTTAGGTCCTCTCTCTTTTTTTCTTGATGAGCCTGCTTAAAGGCTTGTCGATTTTGTTTATCTATTCAAAGAACCAGCTCATGGATTCATTGATCCTTAGAATTGTGCTTTTAGTCCTTATGTCATTTAATTCTGCCCTGATCTTGGTTATTTCTTTCCTTCTACTCACACTGTGTTTTCTTTGTTGTTGTTCCTCCAGTCTTGTAGATGTAGGATTAGGTTGTTTATTTGAAAAGCTTCTATCTTTTTTATATAGGCCTGTATAGCTATAAACTACCCTCTCAAGACTGTCTTCCCTGTGTCCCATAAGTTTAAACTGTTGTGATTTCATTTCCATTTTTTCCAGAAAATTTTTGATTTCTTCCTTGATCTCATTATTGACCCATTCATTGTTTAATAGCATGCTATTCAGTCTCCATGATTTGGGGGGTTTTGTGTTTTTCCCCTTGGAGTTGGTTTCTAGTTTCAGTCCCTTGTGATTGGAGAAAATGCTTTGTATGATTTCAATTTTCTTGGATTTGTTGAGGCTTGTTCTGTGTCCTATCATGTGGTCTATCTTTGAAAATGTTCTATGTGCATTTGAAAAGAATGTGTATTTTGCTTCTGTGGGATGAAAGGCTCTATATATTTCAGTGAAGTCCATTTGATCTAGGACATTGTTCAATTCTGCAGTATCCTTGTTGATATTTTGTTTGGAATTCTATCCTTTGTTGACAGTGGAGTGTTAAAATCCTCTAGTATATGTGTGTTGCTGTCTATATCTTTTTTGAAGTCCTCCAAGATTTCCCTTATGTATTTGGGTGCTCCTATGGTGGGTGCATATATATTTATAATGTTTGTGTCTTGTTGGTGGATTCTTCCCTTGAGTGATATGAAATGTGCTTCTGTGTCTCTTTTTATAGCCTTTGTTTTGAAATCTATTTTGTCTGATATAAATCTTGCTATCCCAGCTTTGTTTTACTATCCATTTGCTTGGAATATTTTTCCCACTTTTCACTTTCAGTCTGCATAGGTCTTTTGTTCTGAAGTGGCTCTCTTGTAGGCAACATATGTATGGGTCATGTTTTCTTATCCATTCAGCTACCCTATATCTTCTGATTGGAGCATCTAATTCATTTTTTGAGGTTACTATTGATAGGTGCTTATTCATTGTCCTTTTACTCCCTTTGTACCTGTGTTCCTCTCTGTCTTATTCTTTTTCTCCCTTTTCTTAAAGCAGTCCCTTTAGCATATATTGCAGTGCTGGCTTGAGGGAGTGTATTCTTTCGGTCTTCTTTTGTCTGAAAAACTCCTTATTTCACCTTCCATTTTAATTGAGAGCCTTGTGAATAGAGTAGTCTTGGTGCCAGGCCTTTACTTTTCATTATTTGCAATATTTCTTGCTGTTCCCTTCTGGCTTATAGTGTTTCTGCTGAGAAGTCAGTTGCTAGCCTTATCAGGGCTCCCTTGTATGTTACTTCATGTTTCTCCCTTGCTGCCTTTAATATTTTCTCTTTATCTTTGAATTTTGACATTTTAATTATGATGTGTCTTGGATTGGGTCTCTTTGGTTTCCTGTTGATTAGAACTCTGCACTTCCTGGATTTGTATGTCTTTTTCTTTCATCAAATTAGGGAAATTTTCCATAATTATTTTTTGAAACAGATTTTCTATCTCTTACTCCTCTTCCTCTCTTTCTGGTATCTCTATTATACAGATATTTTTATGCTGCATGGTGTCCTGCAGTTCCCTTAACCCCTCTTAGGTCTTTTTGAGTATTTTTTCCTTTTCTTGCTCTTTCTGGGAGTTTTTTTCTACCTTGTCCTCCAGCTCACTGATTTGATCCTCTGCTTCATCTAGTCTGTTTTTAATTCCTTTACTGTGTTCTTCAGTTCAGAAATTGTGTTCTTCATTTCCTCCTGGCTCTATTGATAGTTCCTTTTTTATGCTGGTGTAATTCACAATACATTTTTGTAGCTTCCCTGTAGTTTTTGGTCATTCTTACTGAGCTCATTGAGCTTCCTTGTAACCATTGTTTTAAAGTCAATATCTGTAGTTGACTTGACTCTATTTCATTTAACATTCTTTCTAAGAATTCCTCCTTTCCTTTCATTTGGGGGTTGTTTCTTTGTCTTCCCATTATTTGTGAGACTCTTCTTGTTTGCCTCTGCTTCTTAAATTGATCTGTGTTGACTCCCTGAGTTTGTAGTGTGAACTTCTCTGGTAGGATATCTGAGAGATTCAGTGGTACAGTTTCCTTGATCTCCTAAACTTGTAGGTCTTGGGATGTCCTTTATGCCATTTATGTTGGTTCTGTGGATGTAATTGAGTTTTGATTGTTGTTGGATCATTTTTTGGTGGATCCTTATTTCCAGCTGGTTGACTGTGGGTCTCTCTACCCACCATGTTTTATATACTGTTGTACAGGTGCAGCCAGAACAAAACTACAAAGCCCAGGGAACAAACCCACATTTGCAAAAATCTCCCCCCACCCACCAAACCCACTATCAACAGCTAATGAACCAGTATTAATAAGGGTGTGAAGAAATTGACTATTATAAGAAAGGAGAGAAATAAACTATAATATAAAGTCTAGTGACTTAATATGTACAAACTTGATGGATAAGAGATGAATGTTAAAAAGCTATGCAGGAAAGAAAATATCACTAATCATGGAGAAGACCACTGTCGATTTCATGTCAGCAGACTCTAGTATTTTCTACTGTTTTTTCTTTCTGGATCTGCCTCTCTTCATGTCACATGTTGACCCCATCTGACCTTAGGCAGCCTGTTCTGAGACTGCCAGGGATCTACCATCTGTGGTTGTCTTCTTCAGTTAATCTAGTCACTCTACCCTCAGCAGTCAGGCTTCAGCTCCACAGGGCAGGGCAGAATCTCTCCTGGTGTTGCAGCTATTGTTTCTCCTCAGCCAGCTGCTGCTGGGAGGGGAGTGCTCTGCCTGAGCAGGATGGCTGTTTTCAAAGGGGGGATGACTCAGCACCTGGATCTCTGAGGCTACTCTCTCAGTTCTCTGCCTATAGCCTCTGCCCCCAGTCTTTCCTCAAGTGTCTCAAGTCTACACTGTGCCCCCTGCACTCTTTTCCAGGGATCTACTGTTTCTGGCTATCTCCTTCAATTGTTAATCTAGTCACTCTGTACTCAGCAGTCAGGCTTAAGCACCACAAAGCTGGGGCAGAGTCTGTCCTGGGGTCAGGGATATTGTTTTCCCTCAGGCTGCTGCTACTCATAGGGGAATGGTCTGCCTGAGCACAATGGCTGTTGCCATATGGGGGATGACTCAGCCCTGGGATCCAGGTGGCTACTCTCTCAGTTCTCTACCTAAAGCTTCTGTCACCAGTCTCTACCCAGGCATCTCCAACCCACTCTGCCCCCAACTATGGTGGAGCCCAGGGTAAGTGGCAGCAAATGAAAATTTGTGTGTTGGCCGTTTAAATAGCTCTTTGCATCTCCAGCTGTCCATCTCTGGCAGAGAGCAACCCTGCTGCTTTTACCACTAATGTTATCTGTGTACTTCTCAGACTCTGGTGCTCTAGGCTGGGGATCCCAGCTTAGGGTTTAGACCCCACATTTCTCAGGAGGATCCAACCAGTTGCTTAATTTTCCCTCTGGTGTGGCCAGCTATGGACACCCAGCCAGCCTTCTCAAGTTCCACCATACTCCTTACCATCTTAGTGCTGAAGATGATTCTTTTATCTGTCCAATGTTATAAGGCTTCTCTCTCACTATTGTTCAGTTGTTTATTCTGGGTGATTTCTCCACAATTTAGTTGTAATTCCAGATTGGTCCTGAGAGGAAGTTAGTGTGGCTTCCATCACCCCTCTCCTACCTTTCCTGTCTTGATCAAGGGTTTTTAAAAGCCAAGTCTAAAGATTAGATGTTAGGGGTCAAGACAGAAGCTGACTGGTTAGTTCTTTTGCAAACTTCAGTGGTTTTCTTTCATTTGAATAATCCAGTTCCTGATGTCCTCTTGTTTGATGCCCTTGTCATGGTGGTCAGGTCATTTAACTGGGTTGAAGAACTAAGTTTCTTCAAGTGGTCTCATGACATTTTCTTTAAAGCAAAGGCAGAAACTAAAGATCTGTGTCCATTGTTATTGTTTAAGCTATCATTGTTTTGTGAATAACTAGCTGTATTTTTCTACTATCTCAAGCAAATTTACTTTCAAACATTTTTTTGGAACTTCATTTGTAGGAACAATGTGACTAACATACTTTATAATCTTTGACTATAAGCTTTGTGACAATTGAAGCAATTGGAACATTTAGTTAAAGCCTATACCCATGTCTCTAGACTCTATGATTTAAGACCTAAACATGTTTACTGTTAGCTGTCAGCTTCAATTTTATAGCAAATAAATAGGTTTCAAAGTATTTACTGATTATTCCTAAAAAGGAAGTTCCTCTTGAATTATTTAACTAGGGAATGTTAGGAAACTGCATTAGTTCTTCTAGTCTGATACCACTCAGCTGCACTGATAATAATTTGCTAAATGGCAAATTAAGCAATTACCAAAGCACAGGACTCATTGCCAAGTTCCCCAGGAAGGACAGGAAATGCTAACATGTTCCAAGGCCAACAATAGCACAAGTCGCTGAGTTGGTTTCAAAGCAGCACACCATTGTGAGACCAAATGCTTTTATTAACTTATTGATATTTTTCAGATATGGGACATGCCCTTTGTGTTATATCATAGAAGTCCCTACCAAATCCAAGATCACAAAAATTTTATCTTACATTTTCCCCCAAAGGTTTAATGGTCTGTGTGATTTAATACTGTAAAAAATATGAATTAAGTTTGTTTTTGCATATGGTTGTTCCACCCCATTTGTTAAAAATGAAATTCTTGGGAGGTGCCTGTGCTATGAAAGACCCATAGCCCACGCTGGGATCCTGGGGAACTCGAGTGATCCATGGGAGAACCAGAGCCAATGCATGTGAACCCAGGGAGTGTGAACGATCCATGGGAAACCCGGAGCTCACTCCCATGAAATTAGGCTGAATGCAAGCAAAACAGGAAATCTGGAATCTACACCTATAAACTCGGGGTCAGTACACATCCTGTAGGAGACCCAAGCTCACACCCATAAACTCAGGAAAGTGACCACTCCCCAGGAGGCTCAGAACATATGCCCAAGGCCCTGTGTGGACAGGTGCCAGGCTAGCTCTGGGGTGAGTGCACGATTAGCCCTGGGGAGAGTAGCCCAAAGATACCTAAGTGCTAAACAGGGAGAAAAGTGATACTGTCACCCCTCGGCCCTTGCAGGCAGCAGGACCAGAAAAACCGGCTTGGCAAGTTTGAAAATAGTAAGTGTTTTTGGTGTTTTGTTTTTTTAATTTTTTTTATTTTTTATTAATTTTATCTTTTTTAACCCTCAATTCCTTTTGCTTCTCTTTACTTCTTTCTTGTTTTATTCCCTCTTCCATCCTTTCCAATTTTATCTCTTCTTCCTTCCTCTTTTTCTTCTTTTTTCATTTTTTTCCTCTTTTCTCTTTTTAAATACCCATGTATGAGACTAAAAAACAAACAAACATGGAACTGTGAATAAACCAGAGTTGGTCCCAAAGAGGGGGAATGCCAACAGCAGAGACAGTGGAAGCTGTGAACACCAGGATACCCAAAGGAGACAGCACCACTGAATCTCACAGGCATTCTACCACAGAAGTTCACAGCATAAACCCAGGGAGCCAGACAGATCAATTTAAGAAGCTGAGGCTAACAAGAAGAGTCCCACAAACAATGGGAAGACAAAGAAACAATCCCCAAATGAAAGGAAAGGAGGAAGCCCCAGAAAGAATGCTAAATAAAATGGAGGCAACTCAACTATCAAACGTTGACTTCAAAGCAATGGTTGTCAGAAAGCTCTGTGAGCTCTCAATGAGCTACCAGAAACTACAGGGAAGCTACAATGAACTCACTGCAAACTATATCAACATGAAAAAGGAAATAGAAACTATCAACAAGGGCCAAGAGGAAATGAAGAATACAATTTCTGAACTGAAGAACACAATAGAAGGAATGAAAAGCAGAATCATTGAAGCAGAAGATTGGATCAGTGAGTTGGAGAACAAAGTAAAAAAAAAAAACACAGAAAGAGCAAGAAAAGGAAAAGAGGCTCAGAAAGAATGAAGAGAGATTAAGAGAAATGCAAGA